>SMSR01015676.1:9415-49006 GCA_019453355.1 Ceratina japonica | reverse complement strand
TCGACAGTGATACACGAAGTTAATGACACAAATCTTTGATTAAGTCGTATTAGTAGCAAGCGCTAACACGGAAATATTAATCACAACGCAAAGACAGCTAAACGGATCGGCAGACATTCACGTTAATGACAAATCGTTACACGGGTGCGGTAGTATAAATAGTTAGTGTAACGCCGGGAACAAATCGTTTTCGTCCGTATTATAAAATCGTGAGAGTTGACAGCTGGCCACGTGTGTTATTCTCGCGGGCCTGATTCTCGTCGATGTTTGTTTTAATTTTGTCGTCAGGTTGGCCGAAGCGTGGCGGATAAGTTCGCTCGCATCCGAAAATCGGGCGTACCCGGAGAGACGAAGGGGCGTGCGATTTAAACTTCAGGGTAATCTATTTCGGTGACACGACGGCCATGCCGTTACAAGGCTATCGAAATAGCAACCGCGGCCGACCGCGTATGCATACTTTCGACGAGGCTGTCGCGATTAAAGATGAAGACAGACTTAAACGAGCGAGCGGACACGCGGTCGGGAGCTGCTGAAAGAGGAAGACAATCCCTGCCTTCTATTCCAATCGTGGTAACGCTGTTTCTTTTCCATTCTTGCTTCAACCACGATGTGTCGGGGTTAATAACGTCCTGGAAATTCTTGTCTTTCTTTCTCCTCTGATTGACTCGTTGATTCACTAACATCGGAAGCCAAGCAAGAAGTCTTACAATTAGACGTAGCAAAATAGCTGATTCGAGCTGATTAAAACTTGAGCAACAAATAGCTGCACACTGACGACGAGTCACATTTCTCTCTCTCTCATGAGTCAAGCGTTTCCAAGATTGAGAAAAAGTTCTGGAATTCACAGTAAGCTGTAATTGTAAGCAACACGAACGACTCTCTGACGAACGTGACTGCTCGAACAGCCTGCGGGATGAACAACAAAACCAATCGACGAGAAGAGATCGACGTTGCGCAACGACGGAAAGTAATCCAAAGGGGTAGACGGTAGTTTCGAACGAAACGGGAGGGAGCTTGTATGCTAAAGAAGGAGCACCGGTAATACCTTAAAAAGATCCCTGGCGTTGGATGCATCGCGGGAATACGTGAACAAGTGCAGCATTCGCAGAATGAATGAGCTTGCTCGTGTATGAACACGCACAGAGAGGATACAGTTTTCTCACCGTCAAAGGCGAGCACCGTTGAATATGGCCGCGCTTTTCAAAGTTTATTTTCGTTAGTAAACACAGGATGACCAAACAGAGCAGACAAAGAGAGGAAAGACAGAGCCAGAGTTTCGTTGATGGTGCTTTGAACTAGCGTGACGAGAGGTCCGGAGTGAGTGAGCAACAACGAACGAGAAATGAAGTTATTTTACAACATTCCCTCGGCGGGGTTAGACGAGACGCGTAGAGAGAGAACACACAGTATTAAGGCAGAAAAGAACCTAGAGACAGACGAAAGAAGAGAGGCGTCTAGTGGTCGCACAGTAGAATGCAGATAGACAGAGATTTCACATCAAGAGATCAGGAAAACTCAAAATTACCTTTGTCGTAGAGAGTAAAAGTAGTGATGGTGTAGTGGTGGTGGTGGTGGTAGGATGTTTTTTTTTTTGGCAGGGGTTGTTTAGTGCTCACCTCTGGGGCTGGTCGACCTTGCTCCGCCCCTGTCGTCCCAGTCTTCAGGTCGAGGTCGAGGTGAGAGCCTGCCACCTCCACCAACCTCCTGACCGCTTTGCACGTAGTGCACAATGGCCGAGGTTACCTCCTTTATCGAGTTCCTTACCTCTAGCTGCTGATTCGTTGTCTGCTGCTGCTGTTGTTGCTGTTGCTGCTGCTGCTGCTGCTGCTACAACGAAACGAAACACCAGTTTTATTGTCGAGCCATCTGTTTGTCGGCTTCTTAAATGCAAATCGATAACAATTAATTTTTTCTACGTCATAACATTTTTGATGTTTAATAAAGAAATATTAATTAAAATCGCTACCTTGTGGCTATGTAATTAGATAGATCTCAATGCTACATCTCACTGACGATGAGATTTTAATAATAAAAAGAATATTTCGTGATGTATTAATAAATAGCAGCGCTATATAACATTTATAATCACATACCGCTAAAAGAATTTAATGAAACGTTCGTTCTCTTTTTTTTCTAAAGTTCAGAAAGTATTCGGAGCACGTACATCGCTGAACAAATTCCAATAAATGTTAACGAACACCGGGAAAAGCATCCTCGCAACGGAACAATTTTTCGATAACGAAGAGTCGATCAAAAGTTCGCAAAGTGGGACAGCACACGCGATACGAGTTAACCGTGGACGAAGGGTGATTCGGGTAACAGTCAATTTGTCTCGGGTTGCAAAGGCCACGAGACACCAGAAGTGAGGATTTCTGCCAGAATCATCTAATTATAGAAACGTCGTTACATTTGTGCGTTGTCTGCGCAAATTAAAAATAAGTTGAACAAAGAGGGAAACGCGGAGGACGTGGGCGAGGTAGGGGTCGGTCACGGTTCGAGGACAAATTTCACATCGCGTATAAAGAATCGATTATATTAATACGATATATTTACTGACCTTAGACTTTAGTACATATTGTGTTGTTCGGAAAGTTCGTGCCGATTTTTCGTAGATGGATTAGATTAGTACTGAGTACATCAGAATGATCGAAAACAAATGACATGTTTATTTGTTTCACAAAGTGGAGCAAAAATCGTAGGCACTGTATCGGCATTGACTTTCCGAACAACAAGTTTACTGCCTATCTAGAGTTCATCATACGTACGCGTAGGATACTATAGTATGTACGTGTACACATGACGTAGAAGGTAATTAAAATCGTGAGAAATTTAGTACAAACCTTGTTCGCTTGCAACTGGGGAAGTATACCCTGAGCGAGACGTTCTGCCGGTGTTCGCGGGTTCGTTAACCGTTCCTGTGAACGCCAGCCCAAGTACGGCTGTCGATGATTGAAGGACGATCTCGCTGAACTCGCTGGCGAACTTCCGGCACTGTTCAACAGACTGGTACTCCATCTCGAGAATACTGGCGGCGTGGGACTTGGACTCAGAAGGGCACCTAAACAAAATTTAACATGACGCTTTAGCGTCCCGCTGATAAATGCTTGCGCCAGAGAGCAAATACCACTGGACGCGATCGTGTTAACGGCATGCGATACTGGGCGAAACAGTCAGTTTCAAGTTTAAAGGCTGCAATGCCGTGACACCGTGTAGTTCTTGACTCTCGTTTTACAGGCGAGTTCGTTATTTGATCCGGATTTGAAATGAACTACGCCGGAGAACTTTGATCGAGGGTTTTGCAAGTCGAACAACACGTACGCTGACCGGGAAATTTTCTTACGACATAACAAGGATCTGACGGCCGAACGGGTCTAACATTGACACGAATCTTGGAATACGATCATATGTGATTCGCGACATTTTCGAGGTAGAGGAAATAAATCGTTAATGCATCTTTTGATGACAACGCGAGAGCAAACGCAGAGCGTGGGACCCAGTCGCCATTTAAAAAGGACGCTTCGACGAACCTCTACCCTTTTCAGACTTTTTATGCGGGCTTTAAATCCGTGGCAGCGATGCGTGGAACACAGCAACCTTTAAACGCGTTAATTAGAACCCTAACTTAACAAATCACGTCCTCTCGTTAGAAGCGTCCTTGAACATTTTTCAGCCGCCACGCACAAGAGAAGGGTAAGCCTTCTGTCGCATCGTGGCTAACAACGTGGTCTGGGTTCGAAGCTCGGCGACTCCGCAAGCGAGTACCACTACTATAGCGGGATCGAATTAATCGAGTTAACTTGCTCTGCTAAATTTATTAGCCGCTTCCTATTAGCCGTTACTCGCCGTAGCCAGAGAATATCCGCGGGACTGTGTCGTTCGACGGGCGAAAGAAAGAGACGGACAGAAACGCGCATAAATGAAATTGGCTAACACTCGGGGCACTCGCTCGCGCTAATTTCGGACGCCGCCGTTCGTCTTCTCGCTAGAGGAAGAGCACGCGGTTTGCTTGATATTGCGCCGTTTTATTACGATCCGTTCTGAACAGCCACTTGTCGTCGGCTCGTTTCGATCGTTTCTGCCGATTTCATGTATACTTCAAAAATTAGTTACACCCTACTGTATCCTTGTATTGTAAATTGATCGAGAGATGATTATTGAGTCGTTCACGAGCTTTGGCACTGTGTTTTACCTGTAGTCGGTTGTCGATTGGAAGACGACGAAAGGGACGAGAGGGAAGTAGTTTTCGAACCGAGAGCACGCCATCCTCCGTGCTGCGATGCATCGGAGTGCCTCTTTAAACGGAAACCATCGCGAGCCGCAGGAGAATTCTTATACCAATCCGGCACGTTCAGTCGTTGCAAGGACCTCTGCACTCGAAGCTCGTGCTCGCTCGGCACACGTTCACCGACTTTCTGCAACTCGTTCTCCGGCGGCTGTAACATACAAATTTCAATTCGATCATTAGCTTCGGTCTAATCAGAAAAGGTATCCGAGGAAGTTATTTCAATTAACGTTTACAGACTGGTTGCTTTCTGATTTTAGAACATGGTTCGCTCGAGCCGATTCGCATCGCGTGGAAATACAACGTGAAAATTTCCATAGAGCGTTGCAATTAAACCGGTCATTTATTCAATTATACTTGGCGAAATATCCCATATATTATACTAAACGTGAGAATTTTACGACGCTGTTTCAGTTCCACGTTACGCAATTCGCATAGCGCGGTCCAAGCTTAGTAATTGTCGTGCATCGATAAGATTTCTCTCTCACAATTGACTATTATGGACGAGAGGAACGCGTATACATAATCCGTTGAAATAACCCGTTATACGTTTATACTCTGTACTTCAACTATCTCCCGTAATTCTATTAATAACCTACCGAGAATGTATGCTCTAAAGTACTTATTAAGGAGTTTTTATGCGTTAATGCATTTATTGTGAAAATTATTACAAGATTACTGTTGGAAGTCCGTAGGTCGTTTTGTTTGCCGAAAGAAGCCTTTGCCTGTCAGCTTGAGTGAAAAGTATACATTATAGATAGATTTAACAAATAAACTACAGAAGATCGCCATTTAAAATAAGCAGAAACGTCATTATGTATTTATTTATGATTTTTTACTATTATCTCTGAAGAACATTAAAAAAATGCAAAAGAAGAAAATTTGATTTAAAAAAAAAATAGAGCAGAAAAATATTTATTCTCGATTTGTCCAGTGAAGGTTGGAATCGCTTCCCATTTGTGTCACGAATTTCCAGTTTTCCCTGTTAAAACGTCAATCAGCGAGCGCATTAAGCGCGCCGGACACGCGAATCTGATCGGTGAAAACACGATGGGTAAGCGACGCGAAGGAAGTAATAGAGGCCGACTGAAATACTCGAAGCGCACTCATCGGAAAGCACTCGTCGGGAGAATAACCGTTCGAAAGCGTTTTCCAATGTCACAGAGCTTGCGTGCGTGGGCGGAGGAGCGGGGCGGCCACGGAAAATGATCGATCAATTTTCTCGGTGGAAACGCGCGGGCGTAACACCAGCAGAGGATGAGGTGACGCGAGATACCTGCGTCGAAGGCTAAATGAAAGGCGGATGAAAATCTGTCGACGTCCCGCGCGTAGGAGGCTCGTGAAAGTCAAGTAATTTCGTAAAAGACTAACGGCTTACGTCTTAAATTTCCGTGCAACAAGAAGTGGGCGTAAAACGCGTCCGATAATAATTAGCGTCCACGGACGAAAGGTCAAAAAGGTTTTATGCTATACAAGCGGGAAACGCATCTACAGAAACATTTATAATATTTACGCGTGCGAATTACGACCGGTAGGTTCGGAGAACGGAAGTCTATCTTCGCAGGATGTCCAAATTTAGTGATTCGTTTACGTTGGAACGCATAGCCCCGACCGGAGTAATCGAGAACTGTTTTTGTTTGCAATACAGCTGCGAAAACAACTTTCCTCCGCTATCTGCCATCGTTAATCCTGATGTCTAGGTCACTACCTTTTTGCGATCGCAAACACGTTCCCCGATTCACGTCCCATTTTAATTCTTTAACGCCAGTTCATCATTAAACGCGTACGAACCTGTAAAGCTAATTCTCCTGTTTGATCCTTAAACGTTTCTGTAGNAGTTCATCATTAAACGCGTACAAACCTGCAAAGCTAATTCTCCTGTTTGATCCTTAAACGTTTCTGTAGCTATGGACGCGTCGAACAAGCTAATAATCCTGTCGAAATCTATCATGGTTTTTAACCTTAACTCGATTGAAGTTCTCTACGGCCATGTATGACTGGTCGTGCTTTGTACGATCGATATGACACGCGAATATGCTGGTTGTATGTTAACTATGGTTATTAGCATTGCGAACGACTTATCGTATTTCAAGCATTCTCTTTGCGGAATTGAAAAGTGATCTGAACGCACCATTGTATAGTCTCTGGTATTAGTGTTTCTGCTCTCGCGAGCACTGCGCTCGGAGGCGACGGTATGCAAGTTATGATGAAATTGACGAACACTTTAAAATCGCATAACAGCTATCTCTTACAATTTACTGAATTTTATATGCTTCTAAATTGTGAATAAATGAAATTCTAAGTCTTATGTTGACGAACGTCATTTCTGACGAGTAAAGACGTAGAACGTCAGTGACGAAAAATTCGAATGGGAAGCAGCGTGCATTGTCCTACGTGCGCAAAGAGAAATGTATTATAATGATGTGCCTCTGCGAAGGCTCGCGTGAGATTTCCATACGACATAGTCGAGCATACAAAGATGCTAACGGGACCTAATGCTGTCGAAAAACAAAGGAGAGACGGAGAACGTGCGACCGGCTGGCCTACGCGCGTCGTTCTGTTCCTTTGGTTATTAACGTTCCAACAACGGTTCGCCATATGCGAGGCTCAAGAGAACGGGGAGCGTATGCGCGCACGGCAAAAAGAGTTATTTCCAGCATGGAACTTCGCCGAACGAACTAACCGGGTGTAACACCTCTTCAGCGATTATCAACTAAACCATTCTCTACGCACGTCATTTCATTGCATAATAATAATATCTGTAGCGTTCCGATCTTCCATCGATCGTAACGTACATATATGTATGTTATGTGTTTTTATTTTCTTAAATATTCCTTGAATTAGGAATGAGGTATGGTTAAAAATTTGTGAACGTGCAGTTAGTATGTTATGGTGAAATAAGTATTTAGAATACAAGTTAAAAATAGAAATAACGTTGTAAATTTAATATTTTACGTATATTCAACTTTTACATTGACATCGAGTTTGCGAAAACAAGAGCTGAAGTTTGATCTTTTCTTTCAGTAACGAAACGAAAGTTTCTTTTGGTTTAATCAATTTTTGCATCGGTGAAAAATTACAAGTCACAAGATGCATCAAACGAAGTATGAATTTTGAAAAGTTCACGTTGAAATGAGAAAGCGTTCTCCAAAAAATTCAGGTCAAGGCGATTGAAAAGAGTTTTCGCTAGACTAAAGAGTTGCTGTTCTGTTTGATACAGGTAAGAAGAAGATGAACAATGATTTTGAAAAATTGCTTTCTTCCCCGTTCTGTTTCTTCAGTCAACATGACGTTTCTATTTAAAAATTATAGTCTACTTATACGTAGTAAAAATTTGAAGTTTGACGAATAATCCTGGGTAGGAGGAAAGAATCTGCTTTAATTATTCCCTGTTTGTCACAATGAATTTTGTACCACTGTCCCAATTTCCCATAAATGAAATAAGATAAGGGTTGAGAATCTCCATTCCTCTAATTTATCAGGTTTGTTCGGTCGTGCCGATATTTATAGAAAATAAATTATAATACATTAAATCGACACGAACTTTCCAAATAATCCAATATACTATACTGAAGTCTGTCCGTCGTTGAGGTGCGATGTCCATTTGTAACCGCGATCATTACGGACGTTTGGCATGGAAACGATGAAAAACTACGCACAATCGCCATGTACAAGCGTAGACAGCGCGTTAGGAAATGCAGTAAGAATGTGCATGTCGTGCCCACGTAATATTTTGCAACGAAATCGAGCACGTCAATTCGTTAAAGTTTGCCTGCACGCGATCGGATATAACGATAATTTCATGACACTTGGAGAGTGAGTTGAATACAATTTCGCGTAACCTTCCACATACTCATACGAACTGGTACGAATTTCTGTGGAGGCTTATGGCATAAACAGACTAGAACGTGATCATGTAATACTTATATACGTGCAAGTCGGGTGATATAAGATTATTGCCATTAAAAAATAAAAAGCTACGAATAACTATTATCAAGTAAACTCCTTTGACTATTCAATAGTTTAATGTGTATGTTAATAAATGTTACAAGTCGATAAACAGCTGATACGATTTCATTGGAATAAGAACGGAACGAATGGGAAACGGGGGGAAACTTGCACAATGCCTATAGTTCCCCAATAGTTCAGTAAATAGTAAATAATTCTTGAATCCAGGAGTCGAACGTAAGACAGAAGTCTCGAAAGGTGATAGCTCTACTCGTATGGCTCGTTTACAGTTGGAGTTTCTCAATGTTGACGGAATGCAATTGGCATAAAGGGGTGCCCGCATTTCCTCGTGTCTGTGATGCGAGCGGTCAGCAGGCTTAACGAGCAAGTTCCAAGTGTAACACCGAACAAGTTACATAATACACTGCTGTTCGTGCTCGTCTCGGATGTCAGAATATCGGGCTGACTCGGTGACAGCGCAATTGCCCTGCGCCGCGTGGTCTCTGGTCTCCTGGTGTCGTTTTCTATTCTTTTCACTCCGTCCGGCATCCGTGTCGTCAATTGACGCAAATTGGGGGAAAGCCGCGTTAAAGACGTCGCTACGTCCGCCATTAGTCGGGCAAAGACCTCGCTTCTTCGACGGAGTACATGTGCATCCGCGTCGCATCCCGACGCTTGCATTGCACTTGTGCCGGTTTCCCATCTCCTAAACGTCACTCTACTTTACGGTTTACAACCCGATCGATGATGCTCAACTAGACTTAAGAGAAAGTATCAGAAGATATAGAAATTTTAAGGATGTATCGGCTATACAGTCACTCCCAGAAGTGTATGTACCTTTGTATGTAACCGATACACATGATCATGCATATACGTGTACCTCAGTCAGTTATATCTATATATATTTTCTTTAAAGTCCATGAATAATAATTGTTTTTTTAGAAATTTGTTCATAAAACAATGACTTTTCGCAATGAACTTTTTTAAGAGTTTATCACCGTTTGTTCTGGGTTATTTTCGAGATCAAGTTGAAATTTTCCTTGGGTTATTGCTGATTACCATAAGAGTACAAGCAAATTTCAAATCACTATAATTTAAAAAAAAACCGTGAATTCATTAAAAATTTTACAGGTAACTTTTTAATAGTAATAGGAATCTATAATAATAAATTAAGTATATAGCATACATCCTTAATTCGTGGCCACAATCCACTGCGCCCACAAGAAGTAATGCATTTGGAGAATTCTTATGCGAATTCGTTTTATCATTCAATAAAAGACAAATCGATAGACTACTGATGCCATCGAAGCCTTTAAAGTTATTTTATGAAGCGTGCTATACTAGCCATTTCTAGAGTTCTAGTCTCTTGCATATAGCCAACACTCGTGCCTCATTTCATGGTAGAACATGAACGCTTAACTCTTCTGTCACTTATTTTCTCTTGAATAAAATGAAAGTAATTATCGCAACGGTTTAACCAGCTACAAAGTACTCCCGTGTCGATATTGTCATTAGACTGATGGCATCAATTAAGGCCTAATGCCGCTGCGAGATTGCAGTAACTTTGTTCAAAGTCGATGTAACTAATTTTACGGGCCATTAATACGAAAGTCTTCGTTTGACACGCTGCGGAGCAATAAAGCTCGGAGCCAACGTACCGCGCTGCGTCAAAGCGGGTGAAGCGGTTCATTTTGCGGGGTGAAATTATTTCTTCGAAACAAAACGCGGAATGAGAAATAAATAGTCTGACGAGTTGATATGCAATATTCAATGGACACTGCTTTCCCTTGTCGACTTATATTCTCCTCCACTTCGCATTAGGTACAACAAAATTAGATAACAATTTACAATGTATGTTAGAAAATGCCAGACAATTATTCTTGATAGATTTCGCATTACGTAACTTCGTAAAAATAATTCAGGATTGCACGATCGATTCTTTCGTGTAAATATTTAATCAAGGCGTGCAAGTCGTAAAGTGACTCAAGAAATGGTATGCACACATTTTATCGATTCTAATGCAAATGTTACAGATACGCAGACTTTTTATTTACCCGTGCACTTCATTCGCGTTCGTCGTAGCGATAGCTCAGTAATTATGGTAAATATCAGCTTTCTGTGTGCAAGCGTTTATGGTCCTCGATCGCTGCGCAATAATTCTTTAAGCCGTGTCACATAAGGTCGCCAATTTGTCGGCAAGAGTAAAACCTAACGTATGTATCGAAATTCAATTACACTTTAACCTTACAAAAAATAATCTACAACTCGACGTCGACTTTTTATCCACATTATTTAGTTATTCCACGCTAAACGTCAACAGGTAGAAGAAATAAAAAAAAATATGGGGTACATTTTTTAAATTTAGAATATAATATTACACATATAATATTACACATATAATATTATATTAAGGAGAAAAAGGGGGTTCAGGATGGAACATTTGAAAATATATTAAGTATAAAAGGAAGGAAAGTATTTATGAGAACCACGATAACAGGGATGAGTGGTAGTATTACGCGCCCCCAATGTATGCGTCAGTGCACGTGGCTACATTAGCTGTAGTTACACGTGGGCATGAAAGCCGAACAGCGCCCACACATCACGGATGTTCGTTCGGCCTTCGAATTTTCCCGGCTGGTGCATATGTCGTATTAACACTTGCCGTGTTTGGATGTGTCCTCCATCCCCTATAACTTATACGTGTGTGTCGCTCATTCCTGTCACTTTCCTGTCTCCCTCTCCCGCTCGCTTTCTTTCTAATCTAATCCCTTTTCTCTTCTGACCTTCTCTCTCTCGAGTTCCTTGTTCACCCGGTCTCCCTGCCTTTCGTGTCCTTCGTTTATCTTTCTCTTCGGTCACCTGTCCTTCGTTACGCACAATCATGCCACTTGCAAGTAGTGCAAACAACTCTAATGCTTTCAGCTCATTCTGTCCATTTAAAAACGCAAGGTAATGCAGCAATATAAATAGAAAGATTTCTGATTCCATTCTGCATTAGTTATTTAGATCAGATCCGTTTTTAATTATCACACCTTAATTCACACTTTAATTATGCACTATTGTCTTTGTTCTTATATTTAGGCTAATTTTCTTCAAGAATGTACGATAAGGACCACTACTTCGTCAGCTTGGGAATTTCATGGGCACTTCGAACAATTTCATAGCGAGATAACGGCACATCCCAAGCGTTGGAAGTCATTCAAAAGACGCACGTCCCTTTGTCAGAGCCACCCTCGCCGTTCTGTCGACCTCGTTGCTTTTAAATACCTACCGGTAGATTCGACCCAGTTCTCGTCCCCAGCACCCCGCGTAAGAGTCTTCTTCGGCGAGGGGACGAAGTTCACGAGAAGGCTTAACTCGTACATTATCTTTTCGAGACCAGCATCGAATACGAAAATCGAGATTACTCTCTTCGGTAAATAGCGCCATAACTTCGAAGTCTATACAAGAAGAACAATTGTTTAGCCTCCTCTATGATTCTCTTAAAACCGAACCACTGTATACTACTTGAATTTATTTTCTCTTTCCCCGATGTAATCTTTTGTAAATTATCATTTCATGCCATTGGCGTTTTAATGAAATGTGACTATGAGCATTTCCGAAATTTCGTGAGACAAATTGCGTTGTCACACATTTCTCTGGAACCCTTTCAGATTTTCCGCGTGCACAGTTATCAGAGTCAAATCGATTGGTATGGGAGTCACGGAGAGCGACGCGCGCTGTACGATTTTGTTACGGTTTACGAGAGCTGAAATAAATGGCCGCTGGCACGGTGTTATATCGTTTCGCAAATAAGCCGAAAATGCTGGCCTCTCTTACCCACCACAACTAGTTCCGCAACATCGTCGAAGGACGAATTCACAAACGAGTAAATGCAACCAGACTTCATAGAATTACAGAACAACACTTGCATACTCGAATCAGAGCACAGTAAATGGAATAACATAATTGCAAAAATTGCGTAAACAATTAAATCAG
Organism: Ceratina japonica; assembly: GCA_019453355.1. NCBI lineage: Eukaryota > Metazoa > Arthropoda > Insecta > Hymenoptera > Apidae > Ceratina > Ceratina japonica. Next base: position 36,798 of record SMSR01015676.1, on the reverse strand, counting down.
CTCGACTTTTAATTGAAAAATAGAATATTGCAATATTCCTCCGATATGAATTATTTAATATACGTGATAATTATAACGCGCAATCTATTAGGGACAGGTTTGAAACACGTAATTAGAGACATGAAGTTGAAACAAGTTTTAACAGAAGAAATCCGGAGTCGCGGAGTCTGACGTTAGTGGGTGTTTTTATGATACTCCTCGGAATTCCTAACGGATAACTAGTTTAAAGTTTAATCACCGGCATTTCATAATGCAACAAGAAACCTACGTGCAATTTCTAACAAGATGTATATTAATTTTCTATCACCCGATAGTACTTTCATGAGAATTCATTATCGTGGTAGTAAAAAGTAGAACTTGATTAGAAAAACCTTCGTAGGAAGGTAGAAACACTCTATAGCAGACAGAATTCATGTACAGCGTAGTAAATAATGTAGATTTTTCAATATTTGATAACATTGAGAAAGTTGAGTTTCGCGATATTTTCCTTCCATTTTCACTAGTAGGCTGTGCTTCTACGGTTTATCGGGGAAACTGAAAGCACTCTATATACTTTCTACAGAATACAATGCTATTGTAATGTCATCGCAACACGCTTTCCTTAGAATGGAAGACAACCTCCTTCTCTAAACTCGATTCGTTGTGTGCCAGTATCCGTGAGACAAAACCTTGAAATGCATTTCCTCAGTTTTTTGGATGAAAAAATTCGTGTCGTTCACAGATCATTCTCTGGCGCAGGGGAACCGTAATAACCGACGCCACTCCGCTTTCGCTTTGTACGAAAATCAAGCCGGAGATTAACGGTAAGAGTAACACGAATGGTACATACATATACTTATGTATTTATGTATATATGTACTTCCTTCCGTGGCAGCGTCATCGTCCATAAATGCGTCACTCAGACAAGCCAGTCGTCATACTTCAATCTCATAATTGTCAGCTTTAATCCTATTCACGGTTAATCTACAAGTTCCGCGAAAAAATTATTTGCATGCGGATTAATTCGTGATATTTATTTGAAGACTATCGAGACGATTATTATCGTTGATATCGTACAGGCCTCCTTATCCCTATCAGTAATATCAAATATTAATTCATCGATTGATGTCTAACTTTCTCCTAATCATGATTTTCAAATTGATTAGATCAAATTTTAATATCCTAGTATCTTCGCATACAAAAATTGTTATCTATGTATACATGTGTATGCGTCAGATGAATTATTAGAAAAATGACGAGAAATAAATATTGACACGCCAGACACGAAACGGGGAAAATCTATCGTCAAATAAAATTAAACTATCAAATCGGTAACTGCACACAAAATCCTATTTACTTTGCCCGAAGCTGAATTCTGTCACACGAGTGAACAAATAGTAAGTGTCTAGATAATACTAAACGATATATAGCATGTACATCGTGTACACACGTGGATACGTGCACGTATGCACACAATACGCATGTAGACGTGTGTGTGGAAATCCAACACAGAATTCTCGCAACTCGGCTGCCGGTGTTCGTCGATCAATACGGCATGCCCTGAGGAACAGAGAGATCGGAAGGCGAGGGCGATAGAAAGAGAGAGAGAGACGAGGAAGATAGAGAGAACGAGAAGTATTGTTAAACCAGTGGATACCAGTACCAGCACTAGGACACGACAGCTTAAAATCGCCGATTTCGGACTTCTGTGCCAGCTACTGCCGTCAGCCAAGATGCACTGGTGGAACGTTCGCCAGTTTCGCATGCACGGAGGACCTGTCTGTTGTAGATCGCCCGTTTAGCCCTTTGATTTCGAGCACAAAACCATCCGGCCGCTGGGAATATACACCCTTTCGGGAGAATCCAACGTCAATTTTTCGAATACCCTAGAGAGAACTATGACGCGAACGCAAATGTTCATTGTTTTAAAATCACATGATAGCTGTAAATGTTTTTTTTATAGTTCGTATTTAAAATAGAGGGAATTATATGTCGAATATTTTTGTTTTATTCGAAGTGATGATAAAGTACTATTATATTTGTGAGATCAACTTTAGGTAAATGTACTTAATTTCTTAGAGAAACTTATGCCTGCATTTAAAAAAAAACATGTACAAAAACTCGCTCGTGTTGCAAGCTAGTTTCCTAATTAAAATGGCTTAGAGAAAAAAAACTCCACTTATCATTACACGTAATTTCTGAATTTAAAACTCTTTAAAAGCGGGCACTCGTATTTCGTTCTATTGCGTTTTAACTTTTAGCATAATTACGGCACACAATCGTAAGTCCCTCCTTAATAGTTTTTCACAGAACTTGTGGTAGCACGTGTGTGCGTGTTCAAAGCGAATAATTTTGTAATGAAATATCACGTCAAAGAGAAAATACTATTTTTATTGAATGGGCAATGAATCTTGACTGCTTAAAAAACTTTTTTAGTTAAGCCCATCCAAATTGAAGTATCAACGACTCTCACATTTTACACACACGCATACATACAAAATGTTTGGATCCCTCTAAATCAAGGAAAAATCTTCTTAATATTTTTCAGCTCCGTATCACCACAAAAAGATTATCCCGAACGACCCATTCCTTTGCTGATCGAAAGATCGCCTCGCCCTAAGCGACATCAACTATTTCTCCTCCCTCTTTCTTCCCCGGCACTCGGAGCCAACAGAAAACGCGTAGGTTATCGACCCGTAGCCCGGTAGGTCGACTCCTTAGCTTTTCTTGTTCTTTCCCACCAGTGATATACCTGTCTAGTTAGCGCGATTACAAACAACAGTGAGCGCTGACAATCATAGAAAATAAAGAACGACGTGAATATTAAAATAACAAAGGGAATCAAAAATATCACTTGGAATGTTATTAACTTTATTTTCCGAACACGTATTTGATGGATCAATTTATACGGCTAGTATCAACAGCTCTAATGGGAATTAACCGAAGGGCCATCAAAGTATTTTTGCTTGTAGCCGGAATGAGGTTTACGTAATCGTATCGACGGTCTAGGTAAGTAGGAAACGGGGAGAACAAAAAGGGGAAAAGGGGGGTAACAAACGGACGGCGGAGGAACGGGTAAGGCGGCCGGGAAAGAGGAAGAAGAGGAAGTTGGCCGTGGTCCAAAGTCTACGAGGGCGTCACCGAGACACGGAATACCGGGGAGAAAAGAGAAGAAATATAGGGCAGAAATTAATGTTTCCTGAATCTGGATCCCTCGTCGATGCGGATGCGCGAAAAGGGGATGGAAGAGAGGCGACGAGCGAGATTCTTTCAGCTGCTAGTTGGCTAGTTCATTCCACGCATATACTGCTGGTGCTACCGTAAAAGAACAGTATCCTCCATTGTTTATTCATGAGCAAGTTTTATGCAAGTATGCCGTCCGTTGCTCGCGAAGTGAAAACGAACCGGGCACGTTTCAATCGTGAGGTTAACTAAATCACGACTTAATTATTGAGTCTCACCATCGAAAGGCGAGTAAACTTAGAACCTGATCTCACAGAAACGGAACGTGCGAATCGAATGACACTCTTATATCACGTAGAAATTACAAGGCTATTGGAAAAGACTGGTTTTAGGGTATCTGGGTTTGTAGCACTGGGAATAGGAGGAAGACCGTTGTTTAGGAAAATCTCTAGATTCTAGACTAATACTCTGCCTTAAACTTCTACGTTCCTAATCTCGGCTCGAGTCACATAATGTTGATTGACCCGCTTTATCTTGTCAACCATTTAACATTCAACTCGTTCTATTTCTTTCGTCGTGTTACCAGAGTACAATACTCATACGGCGGGATTTTCGTGACAACTTTCATCGCTGCGGAAATGAAAAATCGAGGATGCGACACGGCACGTCGCTTGGCGTAATTATAAGCCTCGCTTAAAATACACGCGGACCACCTAAGTGGCTCGATCCATGCCGGTGCGAAGCCTTATGCTAGAATGATAAATTCTTCTCGCTCTGTTTATGCTGTTCATCAACCGATCGATCGATCGCGAGAGAACTGCATGTGAAAAAGTAAAAAACGCGCCGGTTTTCTTCGATTCAGTTCCTTCTAAGATCATCTTGTCTATTAGAATCGCACGCACGATCGACTTTACACCGATCGATTTATTTCTTCAACGTTTGTCGAATTCCAAGTAAAACGAAATGAGAGGTGAATAAGAAAATATCACAAAATTACCAGCACAAATGAAACGGGGAAAGCTATGAGAAAGAGGCTAGAATCCCATAATTGGAGGAACAAATGACAAGGTGTATGAAAAAGAAATAGTTAGGGAAGAGAGAAATTGTGATTAGTTACGCGTTAAAGAAGGTTGTTCGAACGATTTCGAACCGAGAACTGTTTTAGAGAAAGTTCGTAGAAAAATCGCAATGGTAGGCTGGCCTAATTACGCGCGCATCGCTGATTTATAATCGGACAAGAGCGGGACAGAGTGGTGCGATAATCGAACGTGGAAGTGCCACGGTAAACTAATTAGGACGAACGCCCGATGTGACGTTAAAGACAATCCGACAATACACACGAGTGCGTCGTATCTCGAGAGGATGAAACTCAAGAATCGGGACGAGTGAAAGGGATTCTGAAGTAAATGAGACTCGACTCTCCGAGTGATGAATTCGAAATGAAAGTGCTTCCTTTCGTCGTCGTTGTCATTTACGACTTGCATGCGAGCGCAACGTTTGCTCAATTCTAGAAGGGAGATTTTATTGGAATCGACGTTGGACGATCATTCTTGAATTGTGATCAGTAAAGTTAGTAAACCGATTTCTTAAGTCTCATGGTAACATTCAATGAAAGAAACAGTGTAAAAAATACGTGTTTAAGGTATATATTAAAAAGTACGCAAAAGTAAGAATTATAGGACTTGTAGACGATATAAACAGTTACAAGTTACGTAAAATCCAATAAAAAAATGACGAAACTGTGTATTAGAATATTAGAAATTAAGCATTAAAAATCCCTTATGATCGAGAAAAATAGGCCCTCTCTATAATTATCATTTTTTCCACAAGTTCATTGATTCGAATATTGGACACAGCTTTTTATTACGTGTTTCAAGCTTTTGGCAGAGATCTCATGTCTCATACAACCTTAAGTAGAACTGCTTTTTAGTCACTATTGTTTAAAACTAGAGAGACTATATGTCGGCATAAACACAATTTCAGAAGCCAACGATTCCGTTCACTTGTCCCATAATCAAGGAGCCCTGTGAGACGAATGATTGGCTTGGCTCGTTCCCACGGGCTCATCGTCGATTGAACTGTCCCATGAAGCGTAACCTAATAACTATCGACCCTTACCCTTATTAAAGGTGTACATTTATTTACAGTTCATTACATCGTGACCTAATCCATGAACAATCACGAAGTTTGTACAAAATTGAAAATTTAAACAATCAAAGTGAAATACCCTGCGAAAATTATTTCAAACATTTAACTTCACTAGTTATATATAGAAAATGTATAAAGACGATGCAAGTAATTAAATAAGGTACGACGCAGTGAAACGGAGCCAGACTAACAATTCTTCGAATTAAAATTAATTACATTTATTTAACGGCAAATGAAATCATTCAGTTCCGTAAACTAGTTTGTCAAACGAACGCGACGCGACGCGACGTTTCGCCAAATAAAAAATCATCGAATGTCCGACGTTCGGTCTTGTTAAATGCAGTCGACCTTAACGATGTCAGCAAAACGAGCGCGACGATAGAGCGTCGAGGTCGGCGCGGAGTAATTATATCGGGGATCGTCCTCATCGCCACCAGATCGATGGACCTAACTTTTCACGAATGGCCACAATAGCGCAGAACGTCAACCGACGTATGTCATTGTCATCCCTGTCTCTACCTATTAACTACTCCAATTCAAATGACATCTACTCTAGACACGCGGTGAATACGTATTCGTTTTCAACATCAGATAGGATTCTATCAAAAGAATGTTTTTTAAGTGAAGATAAAATGTCTCATCTATCTTAGAACCGTAGAAACGATGGTCATTTATCTGTGACAGTTGTTAATACTACAAAGCACTGATTTATCGGGGACAGCCTTGTGTGTTCTTAGCCCAAATTCACGGGTTCGCTAATAACCGAACCTGGTCGCATCGATAGCGAGAACCAGCCTTCGAGAGCTGTTCATCGTTAGATCTAGGTGGCCATGTCGTGCGATAATGCTCGTTCGCGCGACCCATTGTATGTACGATCGAGGCTTATGTCGTGGAAAGTACATAGAAAGCTCGCGTTCGATTTAACGCAACATACTGTGATCGATTACGTCTATATATGTGCGATTACGCTTTTAATTATTCGGCCGATCGGGTTTTATGCCTCGATTTTATTATAAAACTAAGCGAGTTGCCGATACTATAATTAGGATGTTGATACGTACACCATATTTATTAGAATAATTAGTTTCTTTCTTAAAACATTGGATTGACCGTCTGATTGATTAAAATATGGATAACTGCATTACACAAGATATTAAGATTAAAAAAATGTCAGAAAAATGATGCTTGTCTTTACGTGTCACCTATTGTGTCTTTTAATTTTCTATTAATTATGAACACTAGCGCGGATTTCATAAAAGCTCAAACAACTCGAATAAATCTGTTCGCATAAAGAGCGAGGGAAAAGGCGTCGAAAGGTACACGATAGGACGGACTATACGTTCCACGAGCGTAATGCTGATGTATGCTCGATACGTCGGTTGAAAGTCGCAGATAAATGTCGAGATTGTGAAAGTTCCTCTCTGTTCTGGCCAGTCGATAAGAGAAATTGGTGCTTTTATTGTCGTTCAGTAAACCATGTGAAATTCCGCGTGCAGGCAGTGGCCCGCGCGTAAAATGCGAACGTTGTCTCGCGATTATCCGTCGGCGGTCGCTTTAGGGGTTGGATTCTTAAGTAATTTAAAAGCCGTCGACGATAAATTATATAAGGACCTTGTACACACGTATGTGATCTTGTTTACATTCGATATCGCTTCTCTTTCGTGGGATACCGATAGCGAACGGAATCCGGTGTATTTTCAACGAAATGCAATATGCCTTTTAACTGCGCCAGTCTGAGAAATATGAGAATTTTTTTCTAACGAAAAAAATCCTTTTTATATGATTTAATAAATTGACGGTTTCTCTGTCTAATACAACCATTCAAAAGTGAACGCCTACACTGACATTAAGTACTTTTTAGGTAATTCCAAGGTACAATACCTGCTATTTCAATTTTAACCCGCTCACGATCAACAACAGTCGATTTTCGGTGTCAGTTATACTACTAGTTCAAACCTGACACGAGATTCAACTGATACTGCCAATTAAAATCTCCGTGCATGTTGTTGCATAAAATTCAATTTTTATCGCTGCGGCTGCGAGGATCTAAATTGCTTTTCTCCGCCAGCTGCATATGAAAATTTCAAAAGCTCGGACATGCGGTGAAAATCGGGAATAAATTAAAAGTCTGTTGATAGATATACTGTCATGCATGAGTGATATTCTATGTATTATTATAGATACGAATGAAAGAGAACTGATCCCTTGTGAAACGGACTTCCTCAAGATATGAAAGTCGTATTTGCAAAAATTTTATGGATAAACACGTACACATTCACGAACGATGCCGACAATAAGCATTCAAAGTATTTCTATTCAATTTCAAACTTATGCGCTATGGGAGAAACACTTCTCGCAGATATCGAGAATCGTATTGTATCGGTTGTTTTGAACTGCAGACTTGATACGGAAATCGGTGGCACTTCAGACCACTTAATCGACGAAATGTCAAAGGTGAAACGCTACATTCCATAGCGATGCAAAAGTAAGTACGTGACTCTGAAGTAACACGTAATAATGTTTAAATGAGTGACAAAACGAGGGGAAAAATAAAAAATCGATGAATGTTTCTAAAATAGAAATTTCTATAAATAAATGTACAAGTGCAGGAAGCGAGTAACTGGTTACACGAATTTCAGATAACGAAGACAGATTATTTGATAACTAAGAAAATTTTTCTAAGACGTTTATCTCCACGATTCCACGATAGGATATCGCACGCGAGTTACGCTGTTTCGCGAACTGTTTATCAAAGTTGCTTATTGATAATAATAATGGACGGGTCTCACAGAAATTTATCGCGGCGGTGCCAACGGGGCCTGTCATTAATTAAATTAACAAGTTAATGCAGGTACAACAGCAATTAACAACTTTGATAAAAATAAACCATGGAAAACGGTACACACGCCGCAGCGATTGCACTTTGCAATTTTAATTACAAATAAACATTTGAGAAACATCAATGATTCGGTCTGAAATTCCTCCTAGTACTGTCTGAAGTTTGCGAATGTATTGCAAAACAACAAAAATTAAAAATTTTCGCACGCTGCTGACGTTTCCATATGCTACCAATTCGAGAATTTAGGGGACAGTTAACAGCAAGCACCAAGACCCTCCAGCGTTGATTTTGACCATCGTACTTGACACAACCAACCCTAACTCATACTTGACGTTTAATAAACTCTGTGATACTCGCCCTAACTGCAAGATCAACTCACTCATACCCCACTCGAAAATTGGCTTCATACTCATAGAGTAAATTTGAAGTCGTAGTAACGTTAAACAAAAATGGATAACTGTCGTATAGACTCATCCAACGTCTTTAAAGAGAATTGCTGACCAAGGGTGGCGAATACGCGTTCACTTCGAACCTACCACGAAACTGAGATAACGATGTCACCTAGATCATCGAAACGGAGGCGGTTGAAATAACTAATGACGCCGATTCGTACCAAGGATGGAAAGAAAGTTCTTTCGACTCTACCACGAAACCGAAACAATCTGGTGTCACGATGCCAATTGTGGTCTTGCGAAGTAATTATTCGCAACAAAGATAAACGGTGGACCAGTGGAACGGAAAACTTACCTTGACGAAATGCAGGTTCTCCTTGTCGAGGAGGAACTCCATGGATTTGTGTGGCCGTTGGTTGATGGTGGAGGCGGCGTCGTGGTCGCGGGGACTCCTGTGGGAAGCGGTGACGGGCGACTGGGGAACGTGGAGGGCGTGCTCCGGCCTGGGCCTAGGAGCAGTCGAGGTGTGATTCAAGTTGAGCAGACTCCTGGTCTTCTTGCCGGCGGTAGCGGCGGAGTTCGCGGTGGCGGCGACGCTCGTCGTCGTCGTCGTCGACGGGACGGCCTCGTCGAGGTCGGTCTCGAGCAGGCCGACCGGGCGCTCCTGGGCGGCCTGCATCGTGCGGGCTTTCGCCATCTCGATGGCCGCCGGATTTCCAAGGTCCGTGGCCGCGCGTCGGCGCGACGAACACGACGCCGCCGACGCACCCGTCGACGATCTCGAACCCAGCGCCCCGACGCGGGGCGGCTGCGGAGGCAGGGGCGGTTTGCTGGATACTGGCGCCCTCCCGTTTGCGCTGCAGAGAACAATATACAGTTAATTATGATCATCTTTTAATTGTTGACATTTCGAGATAACTGTGGCACCAACGAGAAGTACGTAGCCGACGATTATGTCACTTTCGAAATGATAGAGAAAGGAAATGCAATTTGGGGCCAAATTGCTGCGTGTTCCATTATTAACGCAGTGCTTTAGATGCAATTTTTTTAAATTACGACATTTAATCGAATCATTTAGCGCTTGCATAATTCGCCGTTACGGTTAGTATATCTGTTAATAAATGTGATCTTCGATGCGTGAAATTGTGCTGAAAAGAGAAACTTCTCGTGCAGAAAAGAATGTGAAAACGGTTAATCTTTAGTGCAACTTGGCGGTTATTACCTGACCAGTCGACTACACAAATTCACTGCGTATACTGTATAATGTCCCATCAATGCAGCGAGTACGTAATTAATTTCAGAAAACTCTACTGTTTCCCGTTGCAATAAAAGCTATGTCATTAGCAGTGCTACTAGAAACATGATAATCAGACAAGAAGGAATGCACAAATAGATTTTTCTGCAGAATTATTACTTTATTTCAGATGGTTCGTATTGCCAAGTCCACAAAATTAATTATAGACACTGATAAGAAGGTGCTGATAATAGTAACTCTCTAGTGAGAAAGTCGAAAAGCTAAGTGCATCGTCGACGATGAGTCAAAGAATTGTACGCTCTTGAAAGCACGTCTGACAGTTTCTCGTCACTGATTGCACTGAGTTCTCCTGCCGAGACTTATTTCTTCTTATCAGAGGAATAGTAAATGGAAAAAAGTCAGTGGAACTTTAACATTCGCCACGTAACACTTTCCCGCCGATCCTCAGCGCTCGACTTTGAACTTCACCGTGCTCTATGCACATGGTTCAGCGAATTCGTAGCAGCTTTCACGCGATTCGATCATCAATCATTCGGCTCCCGTTACGCGTCAAGGAAACCGCGGAAGCGAGCAACCATAGTCGTTCAAAGCCTAAAACACTGTTTGTCTTGCTCAATCGCTAAATAATGGTTCGTTCTTAAATGTTTGTTTCTGTAGCTCTTATAGCAGTTTTTTTTTCAAAGAAAAAGAATTAGGAATTCCAGACTTTTAACACTATATTGCTGGAGCGAGTCAATGCGACTCATTTACAATTTTGTTGCTGTATTTATTAAAAAAAACCTGGATAATTTTTTCTAAAACGTATGTTGGTTTTTAATAGAATCGTAAAATGTATACAAATACTAACTCCTCCTTTTCCTCATTCTTTAGTTCCAAAAATCTATATGTACCATGACTATTTTGACGGATGTAAGTCAAATTGACTCATTTCAGGCAAAAAAATATATCAAACAGCCGGCAATCTAGTGTTAAAGTTAGATTGTAATAAAGAAGACAAATCTATTTTCAACAGATAGGACATATGGATTCCAGATTTAAATCATAATTATGATATCGAACTTTTAAGCTTTATGAATAAATTTTAACTATGATCTAATTAATAATAACGTGCAAAATATTTTTAACCCAGACTCATCTGTCTGGTACATATTTTACTATCTAGCGTTAAACGCGGAGTCGTAAAATCTCGTGTTATACCTCGAGATGATTAATTTCTCGAGGGCGTGTTATTCCCACCGATAAGATATCGAAGCAGATGCACTTATATCGCAACGAGAATGTAAAGCGACGTTTCAAAGAAATTGAGCAAGTCACAGTGACTTAAAATGGTCTTCGATTCACGTAAAACAGAAAAGTTTTCGAACCCTTTTTTGTCATGCTTGAAAGGACATCAATTTCACTGTTAACATGTACAGAATTGCAGTTTTTAAACTATCAACATTTAATAATTTAATGCATTCGCATCAGTGAAATTGTACGTATTCGTGCGTCGGGAGACAAACGAAGCGACGCGACGACTTTTCCTGAACAGACAGAAAAGGAAGAAAGGTACGGGAGAGAAGGAATGATTGAGAGCAATTGAGGCGGTCGCGGTCGTTCGATTCGGATCTGTCTGACTATAAGCACCCACTCTACTTTGCGACTGGTCGGCTAACCGCAGACGCTCATTCGGCTGCTTTAAACGCGCACTTAAAACGTCTCAATCTCTCGTCTGCAAAAATGCGAGCGCCGATTCTTTCTAGGGAAAGTGGCTGCCATGATCGCGCCGCGCTCAAACGGACAGACTGGGTTCTGTTATTCGTCGCGATTCGCGTAGCGTTCGAATGTTCAAGGATGTTTGCGATATACTTAAACGATGCTAGTATGTTGAAATTATTATTATAGATTCCCACCACTATTAAAAAGCTACATGTAAAATTTAAAATCAATTCATGGGTCTACAGACTGGGTTCTGTTATTCGTCGCGATTCGCGTAGCGTTCGAATGTTTAAGGATGTTTGCGATATACTTAAACGATGCTAGTATGTTGAAATTATTATTATAGATTCCCATCACTATTAAAAAGCTACATGTAAAATTTAAAATCAATTCATGGGTTTTTTATAAAATTATAATGATTTAAAATTTGCATGTACTCTTATGGTAATCAGTAATAACCCAAGGAAAATTTTACTCTGATCTCGAAAATAACTCAGAAAAAACGATAATAAACTCTTGAAAAAGATTCATATCGAATCGCCAGTGTTTTATGAACAAATTTCTAAAGAAACAAGCATCATTCGTATATAGACATAACTGAGGTACACGTATCTGTACGATCATCTGCATGGGTTACATACACAGGTATATACACTTTTGGGATTGACTGTATAGTCAATACATCCTTAAACGCGTTCGAAATTAATAATGACTGGGCTCGTATACGCATGTATGGGGTTCGCTTTAAAAACTCGATTAGGTATAAACGGACGGTCATTAATAAAATACATTTCCACCGACCGATAGCACAACCGGACCTTTCATTGAGCAACTATGAAAATGTTCAATGAAGTCCTTTGACTACTGCAGTTCATTATCTATGTTCGACGAATGAACGTTACAACGTAAGAAACTGCAATGGGTAACAGAGGCAAGAAAGTAGAGATGTTACATCAATGAATCGTGTGAATCAAAGTGTTCACTTGCTCGATTGACATTTACGTTGATTGCACATTATATTCAGTTTATTTTTAAAGTGTTTAACGACATCATTAAGTGTTATTTCATAAAAGAGGGACGTAATAACTTTAGTGAAGAAATGGAATGCCAGGCCAAAGAAATTATTAAATGCTTGAAATAGATCAGATAATCTCTGACTCCCAGAATCAAAGAGCGTTCAGTATACGATTTATCTTACTCTGTATCATTCTCTTTCACATGATCAATATAACATGACGACGATAAAGTATACTCCAATGAATAGTACTTTTATAATCGACGATTAAAATGGTATCAAGAGATTATGTATTAGATACTATAATTGAAGCTATAAAACAATAAAACCAGAACGTGCGCGCGCGTGTGTAATGAATTCTTCTGGTCAATGAATTAAAGATTCGAAAGTAACAGAATCAGAGAATGGAAATGTAACTACGTAATTCTAAATAAGAGGCACAAGTCACAAGACGTGGATAGCAAGAAAACATCAGATAATTCGATGCCTCAGCGGTGCAGCTTCATTCTTGCGGCACGCCGCCTCTGAGATCATATTTATAAACGCAGTTGGAACAATAATGGAGAATACCTCCTCTAAAATTAGGTGATCACCGTGTAATGCTTTCGAAATCCGCACGTCGTTTTCAGTTCTGGAAATACCGTTCGGAAGCCGGCGAGAAAACACTATAAAACACTTTCATGTTTTCACTTAATGACGGGGAAGAGGATTGTGCATTTCGTTTCTCGCGTCGGAATCCATCGTAATCTAAGTCTGATGAGAAAATGTTTTCACAGTTGTCTTGACGTACGACATTAATTTTAAGGCCTCAAATCATCGGGATTTAAAGCAAGGCTTTAATATTCAGCTACAAAGGTTGCCGTAAGAATCCTGAATCGAGAAAAGCAGCTATAAATTTCAAACAAACGTGAATCACAATGTGAGTAACGAAGTATAATGATCAAGACGAACGTTTGGCATTAACATATGTGTACGCAGAGCCACAGGTATTGCTAATCGATTTATACTCTTTATTCCATGCAACGCAATGGTGACAATAGTGTAAAATAGGCAAACATAATTGTAAATCAACGTGAACGTATTTGTTGTTTATTTCTAAATCTAAATGTCACTTCTTCAAGCATTTTTCATAAATAGAATTCGTATCGAGGCGATAGGATTACCTTCCCGAGCGGAATCATCGAAGGGAAGAGAAGTGAATTATATTTCTACTCTGTGTACGATGCTATGAACTCAGGCATGCGCGCTCACCGACTAGTCTATGGTTAAATATATACCTACATGTATGTAGGTGTACCGGCCTGAGGGGCCTTATTAATCTTATTTCATTCCAACACCAGTCCGGAAGTCGTTTGAGGTGGTCTGAGCACGTTGCCTCTAGTCGTTGCTCGCGGAATTCGCCCCAACCTTTTTTGCCTCTGTTTTCTCCTCGTTACATAAAAGAGCGTGGACAATGTTTCGGCTCTTCGTACATTTTTTTCTCACTGACTTTTTACTACAGTCGATTATCAATTATTATTTTCATTCCTCGCCGCGAAACGGGAAGAGATAGTTTTGTGTCTCAAAAAAGATGAAGTTTGAAAGTTAACCAAATATTTGATTAATCTACGAATTTGGCGTACAAATCTCGTGGCTAAAATGATTATACTTGATAAAAAAGCAAGAAGGGAATTTAATTTCAATGCAACGTAAAACGTGATTTTGAGATGTTGCAATCGATTATGCAACTTCATAGCTAATATACATACGAAAAAAATAGGTAATTCAATATTCCTTACGAAGAGGCAGATACTTCCTGTTGTAATAAGTAACCTCAGCGTTATTTTTCGACAGGCGAAAAAAATTATTTTACTGGATAGAGATTTACTTATTACAACTCATAACACACTTTCAAAAAGGAACTAACATCGGAAGAATTGTAACATTTAACAAGGGGATATCAAAAAGTATTTTTTATGTTCGATCAAACGTGTGCTCCTAACTCTCGGCACACTGGAGATGATTTTATAGAAACTTTGATCCCTCGAAATAGAATCATTCAATTGGTTCAGTACGCGAGGCATTCCGAGCACCATAACGTAATTTTAATGTTACACAATCGTGGTATCAAGTTATCATCATCGCCAGTCCACAGAAACAGTCGGCGACACGTCACGATTACTTAACAGCTCGATAAAGTCCAGCGTTGAAGTCACACCTCAAAATATACGATCGTGTTCGCGCGGAAACGAAACGTACGGGAACCCTCTACTAGACTCTATAGTGGACGTGTTATTGCTGGATCGCGGCCCATTTTCCAGGGTCTCGTCAACAGCGCACCCGGATGGGTTCCAGAAACACGGCCAAGCGACGATTCTTAAAGAGGACTTTTAAATTACGATTCACGATGATTCATCGTCGACAACAATACTAGTTCTCGCGCGAACAAACAGCCGTCGACGTTGAGTTTAGCGCCTTGCCAAATAAATTGGCAATCGTGGGATTAGAATGTTTGCAAACAGTATGGAATGGCACGTGTCGAAGAATGAGAAGAAATTTTTAGCGAAAACATGGAATGTTTTTTAAGGTTGTATGAACCTTTACAGAAAAACGATGACAAAGCATTCAGATCTTAACAGTTACTAGATATTGCATTAATAACACTGTACAATATTTTAGAAATTTTGCAAACCTATTAAAAAAGGCATTGTTTCTTGAATTCTTATGTTGAACCACGGTATTTTCTAATTTTGTACAATTCTTAATACATGATTTAGGAATATTTTAACATTGAAATAATGTCAATTTCGAGGATATTATTTAAGATGTGCATGTACTCTTATGATAATCAGCAATAACCCAAGGAAACTTACTTTGATCTCGAAAATAACCGAGAAAAACAGTGACAAAATCCTGAAAAAAGTTAATATTAAATCGTCATTATTTTATGAATCTAAAAAAATAATCATCATTCACGGACTTCAAAGTCATTGATTAGAATATAATAAAAAAAATTACAAATTCATCGAAAAGAGAAGGGAAAAGTGGCACCGTTATTGTTAATATGACATGATATTCATAGATATAACTGAGGTACACGTATATGCATGATTATGTGTTACATACACAGGTACAATCAAGGACAGTGAAGTTTAGCCACCTCGTGCGTTTGTGTGGCTAAATTTCACTGTCCCTGATTGTACATACACTTTTGGGACTGACTGTATAGCCAATATATCCTTAAACGATGGTTCTATAAAAGTGTGCAGTGATTTGTCATCGTTTATTTTGCTAAAGCGATCCAAATTGTCGAAAAAAGAGAAAACGTTCGTAGAAACTTTCCACTCAGGGCGCTGAACATGTTTTAAAATGAAAAACGTGCCACTGAAAGAGAGATCTGAAACGGAATCAAAGCGGAGGCGAGCAAAGGAGCTGATTCGACGAAATTTCACGCGATAAAACGAATGTTCGCAAAAACTAAACAAGAGTGATCTGATACGGTTGTTGTTCCGAGAAACGGAGCCCAATTGCTGGCCAAAGGGTTGAGGGGCCGCATAAAAACCGGAGCAGATGGAGAACACCGTGACGGCCTCTTCGAGGGACTCGTTTTCTGAAATCGTTTCGGCTGAGACGAACCGCGTTGAAACGAACAGGCCACTTGCGATCGTTCAACCACGAAGGAAATGAATCATTTAACGAGTAAGGGTCGTGGTAGAGATTAAGATTAATTGCCGGAGATGTCAAATCGAACCCTGCAATGATCCACGGAAATACAAGGAGGAACTATAAATTGCAGTGTCATTAGAAAGTGAATGATTCTCTCTGGAGGACTCTTAATCAGGATATTTTTACTAAAGTTCTTTTAGAAGAAACTTCGCTATTGGTGAAAGTTATTTCTGGTCAGTTGATACAATCTTGGGACAAAATTAATATGGAAGAACTTAATCAAAATACAGAAAGGAGTGCCGTTTACCTTATCAGATTACTCAGACTCTACACGCAAGTGCAAATACTCCTTTCGGCGACCGAGTATCTTCACGTCGAACTAAAAATACGTGGTTCTAGAAATTTTTGGAACAGGAATAGGAACTGTGTATACACTTAGAAGTTTGTGAAGCATTTTAAGAATACAAACGATGATATTGGTTCCTGGTATTTTTACACACTAAACAGATAGTACTTTTCTAACTTCGTATAGATACTCTTTAAAAAGCTATCTTTATACGTTATATAATTTCTAACATCAAGTGCCCTCGACTCTCGTAGAACGAAAGACCCGTCGTGACTTTATGACATTTACTATACTACATGAACCCGCATGAGTTGCTCCTGTACTGTCATCAGGCAATCATGCATTGAGTAAACACTTCCAGCTCTAAACACAAAGAGTCTTAACTTGAACGAGCCCAAATAATGAGGTTTATTCATCATTTTATGTATCATTCCTCAAATATAATGAAGATATCTTTCGCTTGCCCAGGCTAATAAGATCACCTTTGTATATTTCGTCTACCCCTCTACATCCCGTATTTCCATGGAGAAACGATTTGTTAGCATCATAGGAACACGATTAGAGTTTGAACGACGCTGTTGCAGAACGCAATTAGGTCGAAACACGTCAAAACGACGGGGTCGAGAGTGAAATTCAATTAAGAGGAAGTGAGCTGATTCCGCACCCGGTTACTCGCGCTTAGGGGAGTGCAACTAATCGAAGGGGGCCGTTGATCGGAATGCAACGAACGAGAGTGAAATCCTTATCGATCGGATAAGTGAGAAGCCTGATTAGAGTGGAATTAGAGGCGGCACTCCATGCCATCGCGAAGACCGTCGATAAGTGACGCGCACGTAAATGGCACACGAATTTACCGTTTTAACGCGAGGCGCTGTCCGAAATCGAAATTAACACTTTGACGCGGATTCGGTTTACAAATAAACTTTTTTATATTTGCTATATAAAATGTGAATTGATTAAAAGAAGCAACATATTCGTTGTTTAAACTTGCAACAAGTGTTTAATGCATAAGAGCACGTTAAATTAGGCTGGTTTCGGAGTATTTAATTAAATAATAATATGATAATTGAAAGTCACGTGTTTCCGATTTTTCGTCGCTTAAAAGTGTTAAGACGAACAAGTAATCGAGGAGTGGGTGGAAGCACGCCACTCCGGCAGCTGTTCGTCGACTCTGGCCGCCATTACGAAAGCCTCGTTGCATCGGTATCGCTGACCTCGTTGCTGGTTACATGCTCGCGCATTAAACGCATCGCGGAAACCAATGTTGTATACCAGAGTTATGATATTCTGAATAATTATATTATATATATATTCCATGTAGATAGAATGTATATTCCATATAGCTGTACGTCAAATGTTGTAATTACGTGTAATAAGCATAATGCGCTGTGACGGACACCAATAAATTGTCAAATATCTTGTGAGACTAATAATATCATTATCAATCACTATAGATGTTGCATAAGCACGAACATGAATTGCCTGAAGATGTTACATGCAAATGTTGACAGTAATGCGACAAGCTTACACAGAGAAAATCAAGGCAACACATGTACCTCTATTAACTACTTTTATAATCTACTAATTACATAATCCGTGCTGTGCGTTATGGGTTTGAAATCAATGCCTGCGCCTGATTTTACAATGAATGCAGAATTACGAACGAAAGAAACCATGATTCGCGAGTCGCTGTTTATTGTCTCTCGCGTGCGAATAATTCCCGTAATACCCGTTCGTTGTCTCTCAGTACATTGTACTGAAAACGTTCAAATAAACGACAGCGGAATTGAAAATGGTGCCGACATATTTTGTGCCGGATTGAGAGATAAATATTTATGCGTGGAAGCCATAGAAGGTGGCACAAACCGTGATTCACGCTGCTCCTACATGTATATCGTCGCGCGAAACTGTGTAAACAATTGCTGAGGTCAAAGTCAACGCGACCGGCGGCATCTAACGCGATGCCCCTCACCAGCAATAGACACGAAGAAAATGAGCACATAAAACAGTGAATTGTTCTTTAAACTATAATACTTAGTAGGCTCTTAACCGAATATGGTTTCAATTAAGGGAAACTAATAATTAACGGCAAAAAAGTTATTGATATAGTAGTTAATCTCTTGACAAAGTAGTAATATTCGAATTGTAGTTAGAAATCGTTTGAATTCCGACTGATAACAGATTCGTGATTAAAGTCAAATATTGCCCGAGTTTCGAACAAATTTTCGTTCAGAATGAGTAAACCGTTCATCCGTTTATCCAATTAAGATAAGAGATAGCTTATTCTGTATCAAAACAGAAGCACTTACCTAATATTGGAGACGCTTCGTTGAACTTCAGCGACGGGTCTATCGGTGCTGTCCGGCCTGTTCCCCGGTGCGACATTATGCTGTGCCTTCTGTCTCTCCTCCTCCGGGGGATGCAACGGAATGATGATATAGTCCGGTTCCTTTTTAACCTTCTCCTCAGTCACTTTCGCGCGATTCACATGACCGATCGTGTCACTCTTTTTCTGCACCTCGGAGCGCGGCACTTTCGATCTACCACTGAAACGAAGCTTTGAGAATCGTTGAAGAAATCCACCGAGACCACCCTTCTTCCTCTCCTCTTTAACGAATCTAGCCCCGGATGTAACGTCATTGTTCGGGGTGGTCGCCGTGACGAACGGCCGTGCCTTCGTTGTGGTAGTCGTTGACATAGTCGTCGTCGCGTGGCCGTCGTTTAACCTGACCGGCGCTGCTGTTGTTGTTGTTACTGCTGCCGCCGCGTTCTCTTCGTGACGTTTGTCGCGATGATTCGTATCAACTGCCACGGCCACCACTGGATTCCCACTACGTTCACCGGGTTCCAGGCCGTCGCTATTGCTGCCACCGCTTGGTGGGGGAGAACGAACACCGTGGACAGTGTGTCCCCTCGCTGCTTCCGCTGCCTCCTTCTCCATCGGTTCCTTTTCTCTCTCGTTATTCCGCTTCTCCTCCACCTCCTCCTCCTCCTTCTTCTCCCTGTCCTTCTTCTTCATCGTAACCTTCTCCGCGGAAACCTCCTTCTCCGCGGCCTGCTTTTCTACTATGACCCTCCACAGCAATTCTCCGGTATTCGTACCGCTGTTACACGGCGAACCTGATGACAAGTGATTGCGAGCCGGAGGTCTTTCGCTCTCACCGCCGCTTCCGTCGTGTTCAACTGCGCGAGCCTCCTCCTTCGACGGTTGCTGCAATCGCACGATTTTCTCCGGGTAAAAGTCACCGATGAAAGATTTCTTTGAGGGGCACGTCTCGTTCGATGGGTCATGATTGGATACGGCCATCGGACACTGCGCGTCCGAAATCCGATGTGAAGCGTTTGATGTGACGTTTTCGTGTATCGGGGATGGTTGTTCCTGAGGTTTCTGGGCGCTCGTTTCTTCGCGCGGTACGCCCCCCTCCAAGCTGGAAGTTCCTATGGGTTTGATTTCCAAGCAGGGAAAATCTATTTCGTCCTCTACTAACGCGGGACCACTAGTATCGTCTCCATAAGCTGAAAATGGATCCGAGTTTTTTTTTATCTGACTCAGAAACGAATGGTCGTCTTCCTGCTTCTTTAGCCGCTGGCCTAGCTCGTTGATCGGGATTCTGGTGAACGGACCCTTGGAAAATTGCGTGGAAATATTCTCCGTTGACTTGGAATATCTCCTCGTATCCAGATACGGTTCGTGTTGATAGCTAGCGAGATTTGATGTCGAGCTACTGCTCATCTGGTGCACCATGTCGGAGATCCTGAGTCGGGAGGATCGTCCCGAGATCGGTTCTTCCAGCTCGTCACAAGCATCCATTCTCTGAAAGGCGCCCCTGGAAGATTGAAGAGCGCTGATGTAATCGCACTGCTGGGCTAACTCGTAACTGGCGTTATTCAGTACACGTTTCCGTCCCATTTTCTGAGGTTTTCCACTCTCGTCACCGGCTTCCTTCCGGATTCTGGTCGGTCGGAAATTCTTCTCGTCGATCTCGAACTGCTGAGCCAGCTCGTAACTGGCGTTGTTCATTACCTTCCACGGTCGCTGTTTACCAGAAGGAGTTCTCTGAATGCTATCGGTACCAGATAGCACACCGCTCGTATTCGACGTAGCTTCCTCGACCTCGCGTTTGAATTGTTTAATCATGTCGTCGACTGCGTCGTCAATGTTGTTCTCCATTGCTATCGCCATATCGAGCGCGCAATTGCGATCTTGCGTCTTCACCGTCGATGTAATTTGTTTCGCTTCCCGCTGCAGTTTCGAACAGTGTTCTCCTGCGCATTCTTCATCGTCCTCCTTCTGTTCATCCTCCACTTTTTCCCTCTTGCCGTCTACCATCGTATTCTGCGGTGCCTGAGTTCTGACCGAGCTTGTCAGAGAGTTCTTCAACAGTTTCTCGCCGCCGTTTTGGCGTATCCCCTCGACGTTGTCCAGTCGCTTCTTCGCCTGAATGCTAGTGACCTCCGCCATTTCGTTCTCCTCGTGAAGACTCACTCGCGCATCGTCGTGCGTTACGTGGACACCGCAGAGATTCAGGTCGACGGGTACGCTCGCAACCCGGGTGTAATTCTCGAACAGATTCGACGTGGAGACGAAGGAGGTCGCCCTCGAGGAGGAAGCCGCCAACGACCGTGGACCCTGTGCTGACTCGTCGACGCTGCTAGGCAGACTGGGCGCGCTTTGAGATTTATCCGTGAATCTAAAATTAAAGCACTCCTTGCTCCACCCTTGACGTTGGTGCTGCTGGTGCTGCCGCAGCTCGTGCTGCTCCTCGTACTCGTGACGCTGCTGCTGCTGCTGCTGTTGATGATGGTGGTAATGATGATGATCGTCGACCATGTTGCTTCGCCCGTGCGCCATACTGCCACCAGCTATATTTAACCTGGTCTGCAGCAGACGAAGTGAATTCGACACGGTCGCTTGGCCGGACTTCAGATCCAACAACGTGTCCCTCTTCGATTCGATGCCGATCTCGCGCAGGTCGATCGTATTCCGATAGTCCAGAGACGTCGCGTAGTTGCACGCAGAGTCACCAAAAACCATCAGTCGATCCTCGAGCTCGCAAGCTGCTCGATTATCGTTCGACATTCGGTCCTCCTCATCAAGGTCGTCGTCGTCGTCGTCGTCGTCGTCGTCGTCGTCATCGTCTTCGTATTCTTCGTCCTCGTGCCAAAAATCCCTGAAGCGCGTAAAAAATGACCCGTATGCATGTAATGACGACTTATGTTCTATGCATTAGACCTCAAGAAGGTGAATCATAAAAATCGCGTGTCTATTCTTAGTTAGTACGTATATTTCAGATTGAGAAGCGAGGGGTCACCGCGTCAGCGAATGCAATTAAGACATTAATGTTCGGGGCAGATAACGCTACGCGTGGCACAATAGGACAATCAGACAGTGAGACATTCGCGCGCGTAATTTCGGATCTTCCTTGAATAAAAGTAAAAGTCAAGGAGGTCTATTCAGGGTCGTGATTGCGGTAACTTGGCCAGAAAACGAGGGTCACGTAGCAAACTTTCGGGCTCGTCGAACGCTGCCAGGAAATCCTGAGACCTCCCGTCGCAAAACGTTTTTCATCTTACGCATAATGTTGCAAACGGACACAAAAACTCCCCAATAACCGCAACCAGCATGATTAAACTATCCGACTGTTTAACTGTTTTACTCAGAGTCCTGCGCGCTCACCTAACCACTATGAAAAACCATTAGAAGATACCATACGCATACGCGTGCCAAAAATCATAAACCGACAGCTGTTGCACGTTATATTAAACCTTTAGTCAGAGATTTACAATAGAGAGCACGTGAAATAATGGAGAGGAAAACATCAACCGTTTGCTAAATAAGTCGTACTCAAGACGCGCTTGCACACACTTTTCCGGTTATAAATAATAATAATAATAATAAGTATTTTTACCTTGGCCGGTGATAACCATTGCTTCGCGTTTTCGACAGATCCGCATTACGTTTCAGGTACAAGGGTGTGAATCCATTAGTCAGGCCACCGTGGTCGAACTCCTCTTCCTTCTGACACGTGTCCAAACTCTCGAAGCTACGATAAGGCCTGATCCTGGGAAAGTGATCAGCGATATCCCCGAAACCGTTCGGCAGCACCTTGTCGTAGTCCTGCTCGAGGCTGTCCGGAGACGTGTTCCCGTGATGAGAGGCGTTCGATCGGTTAGGATATTCCAACGAGTCGAAGCTATAGCTCGATGGCGACAGTGTGGCGCAAGTCCTCTCCAGAGATTCGAATTGCAACAGGGAGCTGGATCTCGAGGAAGCCGACGATCTGGAGGACCTGGGCGACGCCGGAAACTCATCGAAGTTCACGTGATGCTCCCGATCATTACCACTGTGCTTGCGACGCCTCTTCTTCGGCACCACAGAATTGCACTCGCTACCGCTCCCATCGAGCCGCTCGCCTTTCCGAGAAATCGGCAACAAAGACGGGGACGGTTAACGAAGGGGAAAAAAGACTGCGAGAGTACGTGCCTATAATCGCTCCTTGTATTGGGAGAGTAAAAGCGAGACGATCGCTCGGTGATAGTGATCGTTTGGCCTAAACACCTACTTTCCGACGACTGCAACGACTATTTGCGCTGACTCGTCGAGATTTTGCTACGCCGACTCGACAGCAACGAAAGCATATTTGATTGTCCAAAGTGTACTAAAGGGAAACTAATTTTGGATACTTCAATAGACCTATCAGAATACTGTCCAATTACTCATTAAAAAGCAAATGTTTGATGATTCAAACATTTTTTAGACGAGATTAGATTAAAAGTGAGTGGCGCTATGTAATTTGAAAAAGATATTGAACAGATAATTGGAAAATGAAACGCTTCTCTTTTGTCGATAAAGGGAAATGTAGTATTCGACTGAGCAACACGTGCGTTGACGTCGGGATTAATTGATTTTCACGCGCGAAAGCCGTGATCGTGGCGATGAAAATGCAAATTCAAGCTATTAAAAGGCCGATCGCCCTGCGATAGCGTCGCTATTGGATAGATCACGCCGTGAAACGTGTCGTCTCTCGATTAACGAGTCCGTTACCACGGCTCGCGTCGCCGATCACGTGTCGAATGACGGTCACGAACTCAACAACCGGTGACCGCGTAAGCTTGGCTTCCGGTTCGACGGTCTACGACTTCCTGACTACGGGCCGGAGGTATGAAAACACATATTCACGAGACCAATTGCATAATTAATATTTAGTATTGACAACAAAAGATATTGTCGACTCATTAATCCATGCATAAGGTAATTTTCATTTCATTCCTGTGCGAAGTCCGATATCGAAGAACATCGGCAACGTTATGGACGGTGCGTGAGGTCCTTCAAAAGTGGCGCAAACACGCGACGATTGGCTGGCCGAAGACCCACTTCCGTGACTCGATTTTATAAACTGGGCCGCGAACCGTGGAATCCTCAAACGGACAGCCTTTTCACCAAGTTTCTAATGCGATGAAAATCTATTACACGAGGCAAGATAATAAAGCCTATCTCTTCTTCTCTAAATTATGTAATTGTTTCCACTTATTAGATTTAACATTGCCTCCCACTCTGTTTGTAGAATATTTGAATTACGGCTATAAAAGTCATGTGTGGTCACGAATCTGTGTTCATTTAACAAAAAAAAAAGATCCAAGTAATACGAGAAAATAAATTAATGTGGTACTGCAATTTGATACCTGACAGGATCTGATCCCGTCAGCCAACTGAAAATTCCTTGCAGGTCGAACAGTAGCAACTGAATTTATTCTACGGCACGTTGTTCTATCGGTTTATTTTTGTATGATTGCATGCACGTGGAATTTAACAGCTAGCCCATGGTAATTCTATATGAATCACGTTGAAGGTGATCTAATATTAGATGCAAAAGAGGTGTACGCGGAATTCTAGATACAGTTGCTTGATCTTAACATTGAAGAAAAGGCATTTGCAATAAACTTATAAGAAGCAGAAGGTTATACGATTCTGGCTTCAACTTAGAAGATAATTAACAGCAGAACCAAAAATTCCTACTAATTATCTTGAATGCCTACCGCGTAATTATTGAAGCAAACATATGCGAATTGAATGCGGTCAATATTTTCTGATTTATTTTTCAATTGCCCTTCATCGGACGCTAGACCCGCGCAAAGTCGTCTGTAAAAAAGAATTGATCAGCGAGAATGTAACCAATCGATGCGATGAAAGATCATTTTGAGTTCGATGAACGGCTGTTGCAAAAAGCGAAGCGCATGAAATGCTGTCGCGACGCCTAAAGAATTGCAACCGGACATACCAGCACGTCGCGTCGGTCGCATAACCAAAGGAATCTGGTACGTGAACGATCGTGGATTCAGTACGAAGAATGATGTAGTGTAGACTGTTTTAATAGCAGCCAGGACGATACGTACGTTGAATACTGATATGCACACGATAAAGCGACATTTAATTCATTATGAGTAGTTTTTCCAGCTTAGAATATTTCATTTTCTGGGAACTGGCGATTTTACTATTTGAATCTTTTTTCTTTTATAATGATTTATCAATTTCTTGCGAATTATTTTTTTCTTTACAACCACTAAATTGTTTCACCGGTCAGTAAACGAAAATGAAGCACGTGGCACATAGCCACCGTGTTCGAAATTAGCTGCTAAATTGACATTCGACTGTCTAGTCCAAAAGGTAGGATATTTTTGGACCTATTGTTTAATCGGATGTGGCACGCGCAACGATCGGAGGAACACATTGAAGACGACGATATCGTTGTCAGTCTTACCTCTCTGCTTTGCTCGTATATGTATCACACTTTCGGTCTCGGAGTCTGAATCGACCCAATAGGTAGTCCCACTTCGCTCGGAGTCACTTTGCAGATCGTCTGACGTTTCTTCTAAAATAGTCTCTAAAAAATCTACTTGCTGCACTAGCACCGTATCTGTAAACCAAACAAATAACTCTATAAATAAAGGATACACGACAAAGTATATTACGAGCATTTTATATTTATCGTTTAAAACCGATAACTCATGATGTATCGGAATATGCAAACATTCGCGCTTAATTCATTGGCACACAACATTAAACTACCTAAATCTATGCCATTCTTTATCTACCATTCTAAATGTATACTATGCGTAATTACTTGTTCTAAATAGAATATAATTGTCTAGCTGTTCTTGCATTATGTCAGTTATAGCGTCATCATTGGAGCATGTGGAAAAACTTATAACTTCACTTGTAACAGCAGAATGTTGACGTGTAACTGCGTTTATCAAGATTACGTAAAACGATGATGATAGTCAGGTCAAGAGTTAATTCTTACGCAAACCAATAACCTACATAATTCATATAAATCAGTCTTCGCGAACCTATTTGCCTTTCGCAAAGTTTTGCTCTGTTGAGAATTCAATGTAATTACATTCTGTTCATTGTCCATGGTCATGCCATGAACGCATGATATTGAAAAAATCTATTTCTCACATTATGAAACAACGATTCACATCCATTAATATTTCTTTGCACAGTGACTTTTTCACAATGTTACCGATTTCATAGGTCAAATGAAGATATTACGATACACGGAAGAATAGAAACAATTGAAAACCTCAAGTCAATTCATATATCCAGAATTACAGATTGTTAAGCGTCTGGTTCGCAATAGAAATCGAATTCTATGACATCGTTGATGAAACTGCATACATCCTTAAAAATTTCTTATGAAAAACAGGTCGAACAGTTTTAGAAACCATACTCCTTTGTAATTATAATTTTTTCTGAAAGTTCGTTTCTCCAAATATTGGACACAACTTCTTATTACATGTCTTAAACTTTTGGCGGAGATTTTCGGACTCATGCAAATTTAACTACCTGGCAATTACAATTCTGCAAAATTGTGTAACATTCATCAATAAGCGATATCTTTCTCTAGTCTTTAATTGCATTATGCTTCACATTTCCAATGCAATTTTACTTAAATAGTATCCATAAATCAAATAATTAACATACAATAAGATAATAGTTGAAAGCAAGAATAAAAAATGCAATGTAACGTGGTGATAAAATAAATAAGAAGAAATTGCATTAACATAAACTCCTCCGTCCATGACAATACGTAATTGGCAACTGGTAAAGAAATTATTCTTAATCTTGGGTGATGTTCTGCAAAAGGTGCTTCACCTCTCATACTTTACATGACATTCTTTAACATACAATGGCTGCAAAAAGTGTTTGCATTGATAAACGAGACTTTCCGGGAAGTAGGATTGACTTTATCGTCAAATCATTAAAATTAAACTTTAATTTTTAAATTTCCAATAGTAACACGTGTTCATAATAGGTAGAGTAGTTCAAGAGGCAGGTAATGCAAAGTTTGATTCATGAAATGTTTAATTTAATTTTATTCCGTTTTACCCCTTTTTCCCTGGGGGAGGCTCCGAAACCTAGTCTGTATAGCCTATGAGGGTCGATGCATTCCGAACATGATCATGAATATGTAAAAACATTTAAACTGGCTGAAATTTAAATTTAATTTGCTTAACAGATTGCATTCCGTATACACGAAATGTTCGTATATAATGGACAGATTAGTCTGTATATATTTCTGTCAGTGCTCGACGTCGTGGTGAACGTTTGTTAAAGCTTGTTTTCGTCAGTAAAAAAGTTACGATGACTCGGCCAGAATCGGACATAACTGTCCGAAATGCGGCAGGTAAGTAAAAAGATTATATAAACTTTTTCAAGGAGTGAAATAAAGTGTGCAAGATTTTCAAAGTGTTATACGAATCCTACAGTGGTGATGTCAGAAAATTGGCTATTTAAAAACTGTGCTCTGCCACTTGTCTTCGTCATGTTCTCATATTTGTACTTCGTTTTGAAATGTGGGCCGAGGTACATGCAAAACAGA
>SMSR01015675.1:25245-38307 GCA_019453355.1 Ceratina japonica | reverse complement strand
TGCTTCAAGATTTCATTTCATTTCGTGATTGAAAGCATCCTAAGACTCATAACCGGAAGTATAAACACAAAGTGAGTCAATAAGAACAGTCAGAGAAAAATTTGTCTGTATTCCGAACGTTTCAGTTCGATTTTTGCTTGGATGAACGTAGAACCGGGGAAATTAATTCCGTGAGGCTATACTTCACGACGTCAGGACTGATTCGAAGCCCGGGGGATTAAATCTCATAGCGCACTTATCTCGCCATTAACACGGCGAATCCCGGCCGCTACACGTTTCCCCAGCCCAGGTACATAAACCATGGCGTTCCATTAAAATTCGAACGAGGACGCACCGCTGCCGTCGCTTCGCTCCTCGTGTAACGCCATTACCTCCTTCGAACCTGTATAACTACCATACGTGCCATGATTGGCTCCGGATCTCCCGGAATCTGCCTAACTTCTCTCAGCTTAAACACCAATTTGTTCCATTTTCGTCTACGTATATCTACGACATGGTTATTCATCTATTATTGCAGGATTTAGTATAATAAATAAATCGCATAAATGAACTATAAATTATAAACTATTATACATATATATTTATTACTTACAAACAATAATTATACTACTTATTATTTATACTACTTATTATTTATACATATATAATTTTATATATCACAGATTTTATTAAATAAAATCAGAAATGAGGTATATAATAATAAAAATTGATATAATTCCTCGGTTTAGAACAATTCTTCGACAACGAACTACAAAATTAATTGTTATTAACGACAGGATGAAACGATTACCCCAGAAACGTGCGTCGACCACCGGAACTCCGCATGCATGCATGTATACACGAACGGCGACGGTTCAAAAGCACGCGTGACAGTACGTACGACCTTTTGACCCGTATTCCGAATGCGCTGTTAAGTATTTAAGAGCTCTTTGAATTCGAGTTGGCGCCGTTATGCCGGCTCGACGATTCGTCATTAAAAATTTGGCTAACAAGTTAGTTGTTAAAATTTCTGATCCACTCGAAAGAGCGCGCGCGTTCTTCAAACCCGGCTCACGCTTTTACTAAACGCGCCACTCGAAACGGTCCAAATGAAATTCACCGAAACTCCGGCGACGCGTCGTAAAAATTTCGCTCGTCATTTCGGGGACGCGTCGTAATTAGAGCGCGGATTTCTATCCACTGTGACATTTTGATTCAACCCCCGACGTGACGTCACGGTTTTTTGAGCAGTGTCTTCATCGCCACCTGTGAGCACAGCTTTGACTATATATGTATACCTGGACTGCCAGTTACATAGGCTGGCCATGTTAAAAACGCGATGCCAACACTGTACAGTGTGAGACGCTTAAGCTCCGCTTTAGTTCTGCCAAATTTTAGGTGTTCATCATGGTGGCGACACCAGTAGACACGTTGGCTCTCGTTTTCCTAGCGGACCAGCAGTCCAGGTGTATATAGTCAAAGGTTTACCCTGGCGGCGCGAGTCCGCGTTTTCTGCAAGCCTGGCTGGCAAACATCGATAAATTTCACGTTCTGCGATTGACGGAACGCCATATTCCTGACCTCATTTGGCTATCACCCGGCCCGCTCCGCATGACACGGCCAGATAAGTCGTTAGTGTCGGATTTATCGACACGTTTTCTGCGTAGCCGAGGGGAAATTCATTACCTCGGCCCGGTAGCCACGGCCATGTGTCACAGGGACGCGTTAATGTCAGTGAGCACGGTTCCCCCGCGCTAGTAAACTCGTGGAGAATCGCGCTCCTATCGTCCTCCTGGGAAGTACTCTTTCCCGGTCTTGTTCCGCGGATTTTTAACGCCACCCAGTCAAATAAAACACGCCTTGTTCCAAACAAACCATTCGTTCGTCCAATAAAAATAAAAACAGAAAAAATATATAAAGTATCATCCTCAGAAATAATTGAAAAAAAATTATTTAATCAAAATTTGGTGGAAAATTGCAAAGTAGACATTTGGACAAATTTCTGGTGACGAGTGTACAGCTTGCAGGTACGTAGACGTGGAGATCGTTAGGTGAAATGAGTGGGACGACTGATATATTTCTCAATATATGTATAGAAAAATTGTTTAACTAAAATTCGGTGGACAATTACGAAGCAGACATTTGGACGAATTTCTGGCGACGAGTGTACAACTTGTACGTGCACGTGGCCTCGAGTGGAGGAGGAGGAGGAGGAGGTGTAATCGCATATTTATCCAGAGCGGCGCTTAGCCGGGGCGGGCGTGTAACCCTGGACACCTCCTGATTGGCAAACATGCATATTTTATCCTGGCGACTCGCAATCGGGATATAACTTGTTGTTCGTATCAATTATTCGCGAAAACTCGACGCCGGCGCCTCTAATGGGGAGCGGAGTTTTAATTGAAACGTAATCCCAATTAAAATGAGTTCCGCGATACTCTCCGCGCTGCTCTCTCGCGGAGTACGCGTAATCGCGTTAACGAAATGAAATGTCCATTCGAGCGAAGGATATCGGTGAGTTCCCCCACTCCCTTCCCGCCGCGTTCAGGGAAATTGATACCGTTTCATTGATAACTTTTTCCATACCGTTTAAAAAATAAATAAAAGTCTGTCTAACGCTTGTAACGTTACCTGGTCGGGCGTTCGTGCAAAATTTTATGTAAATCCTGATTAGCCGCGAATAAATCGCGCTAATGGAAGCCACCTAACTTCAACTTAACGTCCTAACCGCGATTTAAAATCGTGTTAAAATATATTCCGCGATGGGAGCTTCGTTATAACGAGATTTGCATGAATTTTGCCAAAATATTTTACGAAAATTCGTGGCGCCTCGATTAAACGAAAAATAAAAAGTATATCAAAAATCGTTTCTATCTTTTGTATAAAAATATCCAAGCTAGTGGTGATAAATGATTTTTGACAGAGCCAAAAAAAATTGTTTCATTAAAATTTGATGGAAAGTTGCAAAGCGGACATTTGGACGAATTTCTGGCAACGAGTGTACAGCTCGCAGGTACGTACAGGATCATTGGGTGAAATAAGTAGGACGACTGATATATTTCTCAATATATTTATAAAATAATTGTTTAATTAAAATTCGGTGGACAATTACGAAGCAGACATTAGGACGAATTTCTGAGGACGAGTGTAGAGCAGGTACGTACAGGATCGTTGGGTGAAATGAATGGTCTGATATATTTCTCAATATATTTATTTAATTTTACCGGTAATGACTTATATCTCTGTGCTGTGAAATATACAGTCTTGTGTCAGGCATAACACACTCCAGTCAGTGCCGACAATTATTTACAACGCCGCGGTAACAAAATCTAATCACCGATGATGCACCCTTAACGGCTAAGATCCTAGATAGTATATCATTCGTGACCCGGAACACGTCAATGCCTCGTTAAAGCACCTTTTGCGAATACTTTCTATACCCCGTCGCCGATTCGGTTCACTGAGTTTTTGGCCGACCGACGAACGTGACCCCTCCCCCACCCCCTTGGCTCGCGCCCCGTTATTATATAAGTGAACAAATGAAGTGGAAATATTATATATGTGTTAAGTAGAATTCTCTCTTCACGCCCAGCCGCTGCCGATTCTTATGATAAAAATAACGATTTTTAATCGATGGAGAACAGTGCCCCCTTTGTTTGTCACCCTTAATTGATACAGCCGTGGGCGACGCGCTCCTGAATACGCTCACAGTTCTCCTCACCACGCGGTGTAGTTACAGTGCGTCGACGAGCTACACTAGTACGACGCGTCCCCCCACTTATCCACGCGCTCAGGGCCGTACGACCACAGTTGACCAGGTAGTGAAAAATCCTGATTGGAACTGGAGATATTCGATAAAAATCGACGGTATAATCCTTATCGTAGACGATTAATGAGGTTTGTTCATTTTGACCGAAAGTTCGCTGAAGCTTCGCGTGCTGTGATCTACTTCGTGCTCGCTTCCATAGATCGATTGGGAATCGTTATTCCGTGTCTTCCCGGTATATCAGCGGATCGCCTAGAAAGCTATACGTACTTTTTTTTGTCCAAAGCGCACGCGAGTTCTCTCTAAAAAGCGTGATTCTTCTTAGATTACGTTCGACGCGGAGGAAAGTGAATAGTTTTTTTTTTCTTTTAATACTGACACGCCTCGCTTTGTTACATTCGTTCTCACGCGCAGATTTTTTTCCTTTTCGTTCACCTGTCAGGTTCCAGTGTTCAAAATTTCAGTCACCAATCGGCGAGGTGTCATGCTTAATTTGCTTCGAGGTGTGTCTCAATGGTGGCGCGTCCTTAAATGGTGATGTAAGGAATTGAAGGCAATGCCAGTCGAAATTTGGCATTCCGAGGAATCAAATCTCCAACTTTTTACCCCAACGTTTGAATAAAGTAATGAATTCGTGAATCAATCCCGAGACTTATGAGCTGCACCTCTGATATGTACAAGGTGTCCCATTGAAGTCGAGATTTAAAAAAAAAACTGACACATGTCCTTTAGTGCGTCGAGTGGGGAGTCAGACGGCTTTATCTTGTCTTAAAATTTTATGTTCTCGGAATTTCGAAAAATGGTTCCAATAAAAGTTGTAGATAATGCTATTATCTACAGAAAAGGTGGTATACAATTTTCTTCTATCTCGAATACTTCAAGAGTAATCGATTAATTATTCTGTCCATCGTCAATTATTCCGTTCATCGATAATTATCTTGTCTTAACTTTTTTGTTACTCGGTATTTCGAAAAATGGTTCCAATAAAAGTTGTAGATAATGCTATTATCTACAGAAAAGGTGATATACAATTTTCTTCTATCTCGAATACTTCAAAAGTAATCGATGAATTATTCTGCTCATCGTCAGTTATTCCGTTCATCATCGATTATCTTATCTTAACTTTTTTGTTCCTCGGAATTTCGAAAAATGCTTCCAATAAAAGTTGTAGATAATACTATTACCTACAAAAAAGGTCCTATACAATTTTCTTCTGTCTCAAATATTTCAGGAGTTATCGATTGATTTATGTCCACTGTCAAATACTTTGCAATCTCGAGTTAGATGAGACACCCTGTAGATATATCCTCGTGTTCCAAGAGTGTTAGTGGCGCGTATAAAAATCTGCACGCATCGAGTTGCGAATTGACGAATCTACCTGGCATCGATTAAATTGGACGTAATGATTGACAGACATACGTTGTATATATACATACGTTGTATATATATATATATGTGTATATCGCTATGCAAGCCGATGAAAATAAATCGTTGGTTATCTATCTATATACTCTGTCGACTCGTTAACGTATATTCCGTCCGTTAGACGAAACTTTCAGGCTGCCCCGTCAATCTCGTATCCCTAATAATTCATTCTTACTGTCATTCGATTTAGCGATAGACCGAAAATTGATATAAACGAACGGAAACCGATGAGCCGTCGCGAAATATTTAATACAATCGAAACGAGGCATATATATTTTTCACGGCTTTATGATAGCGAGTGAAATTCGTCGAACGTTTCGGTCACGAGAGCCTCGTTTCAATTATACCAACTGGGGAAAATTGATGGCGTTTAAAAACGTTCCACGAAAATTGTAGGCTGATTTGAAATTCAGAACGATTCGTGACAGGAACTAATCCCAATTTGTGTTTGCGTTCGAGCGGGACTCGGCTAAGCTCGTTATTATGTTCGAAATGACGGCGACAATACGAGGAGTTCATATTAGAAACATCTAAAAATACTACCATTTTATTTTTATATAAAAAGACTCGGAGCAACTCTCGGATCCACCGTCTCTCCCTCGGCTCTCAACTCTGTCACCCTCTCTTCTTTTAACAATATACAATAAACGTCTATTTAGTTATGTATGTACAATTTGTTTGTATCTCTGACCCCCCCCCCTCCCTCCCCGGCCTTCGTGTATCCAACCGCGATTACACCGATATAGACGCTCTGAATAATTACGAGTACACTCCCTTCCAGAAGTCTTCCGATTTCTATAATAATAAAAGTTAAATAACTTCAATTCTGAGCCACTATCTTTTTTTTATTGTAATTAGAAAAATTCTCCCCCTCAGAAGTCGTTAGATTTCTATAATAAGAAAATTAAATAATTTCAATTCTGAGCCATATTTTTCTTTTTTATTGGTATTAGAGAAATTCTTCCCCTCAGAAGTGTTCAGATTTCTATAATAAGAAATTAAATAATTTCAATTTTGAGCCATTTTCTTTTTAGTGGAATTAGAAAAATTCTTCCCCTCAGAAGTCTTCAGATTTCTATAATAAGACATTAAATAATTTCAATTCTGAGCCATATTTTTCTTTTTATTGTAATTAAAAAATTTCTACTGAGCCATTTTTTTTTATTGGAATTAGAAAAGTTCTTTTAAAGTAAATTCTAGAATTAGAGTAGTCTTCAAATTTCTATAATAAAAAATTAAGTAATTTCAATTCTGAACCATTTTCTTTTTTATTGGAATTAGAAAAGTTCTTTTAAAGTAAATTCTACAATTAGAGAAGTCTCCAAATTTCTATAATAAAAAATTAAATAATTTTAATTCTGAGCCATTTTCTTTTTATTGTAATTAGAAAAATTCTCCCCCTCAGAAGTCGTTAGATTTCTATAATAAGAAATTAAAGAATTTCAATTCTGAGCCATTTTTTTTCCATTGGAATTAGAAAAATTCTCGTTCCTTAATTTAATATTGAATTTCGAGGAACTCAAGAACTTGTGAAAAGGGCTGTACGAATCGAGCTCTATCATTTTTTTTTTATTAGAATTAGAAAAATTCTCCCCCTCAGAAGTCATCAGATTTCTATAATAAGAAAATTAAATAATTTCAATTCTGAGCCATTATTTTTCCACTAGAATTACAAAAATTCTCGTTCCTTAATTTAAAATTGAATTTCGAGGAACTCAGGAACTTGTGAAAAGGATTGTACGAATCTCGCTCTATATCGGCGTTCGTAACGAGTTCAATAATTTTATACAATCTGCACTTTTGTATTATATATTGTATCTGTTCGAAGGGAATTCCACGTTACCACGGGGGCCTCGTGATCGCCGCCCGGCGTGATTTACGATCGCATGCCGGATCACCGTAGCAAAGCGGACCGCGCGTTCGAAGGAATGGAAGGCATTTTCTAACGTTTCTCCCTTCTCGCGCGCTCTTTATCATTCTAAAAGCTTCCGTGCGCTTCCATCAGCCGAGGCTTACTTATACGCCAATTCCGCCGAATAATCCGAACCGCGATAACGAGGTATTCCTGCCTAATCAAGGATTTCTATTAACAATCCCCCGCCGTTAGCCTCGAAAAAAATGTTCTGTCGATCGACGTTCAAAGTCTCGAGAAATTCTCCCGCTTCCGGACCTGTTTTTTTACTTGAGAATCTGTCAAAAATCATCGTAGAGACTGATTGTACCGATTTTTGTTAAAAACTGATCGTTAAATCTTGAAACAATAGAAAAAAACGGCGAAATTTCCGAGAACCCACGTTTTTTTAATTGGCTGAAATTTTGGAAATAAGTCGTTTTTTGATAAAAATCATGATTGCGAGAAGGATTTTTGGCAACTGGACAAAGAATTTTGTTACATTTCAAAGTCATTTCCTACATTACCGACACTGTATTAAAATTTTTAAACAGAATTTAGAATTCGTTATTAGAATCTCCAGGTTGTGACATATTTTTAAGGATAATACATTTAAATTTAGCAGATTTAAACAAATGAAAATCTTCAAAAACAATTGAAAATAGCAAATTCTTCAACATCCTTTCAAAGCTGTATTGCTTGTTCTCGCGGTTGTAAATACGCGGTTGTAAATGGTAAAAAATTCTTTTTCAAGTCGCCAAAAATCCTTCTCGCAATCATGATTTCTATAAAAAAAAGAACCTATTTTTAAAGTTTCAGCCAATTCGAAGAACGGAGCTTTTCGGAAGTACAGCAAAAAAAAACACACCGGAGGGTGAAAATCGTTGACAGATTTCAATATTTCCTGCAGTCGGTAATGCAGTTCGGTTTTTCTTACAATATTTGACAGTCAACGCACCTCGACCACTTTCACTTTCTTACCAATAATCCAATAATAATAATAATATACTTCTTTTTAATAACTCTTGTCGCACTTTCGAATTTTCTCCTCCATTATTCCCGAACGATTTAGGCCCATGTTTAGTTAACCAGAACGTCATTAAATTCGCACTATGACCTCTTCAACTGCCCAACATCTGGACTGTTCGGAGAATACAGTCCCAGCTTCAGCGTCAGCTCCTTCGGCTTCCTCGGTGCGTTCCTCACCGGAAACGGACTGAACTGCGTCTTAGGACTCGTCACACTATAATTACTCTCTCCTTTACCAATATTCCCCAAACTCAACGACGATTTCTTGTAACTACTAGACCCTCTTTCAGGCAGCTCCGTGTATTTTCCAATAGTCACTTTCCCAGGAAACTCCGGGTGAGACACGGGTCTCTTGGAGTCCTCAGAGACACCTGGCGACAATTTCGCCGTNATAACACACTCCAGTCAGTGCCGACAATTATTTACAACGCCGCGGTAACAAAATCTAATCACCGATGATGCACCCTTAACGGCTAAGATCCTAGATAGTATATCATTCGTGACCCGGAACACGTCAATGCCTCGTTAAAGCACCTTTTGCGAATACTTTCTATACCCCGTCGCCGATTCGGTTCACTGAGTTTTTGGCCGACCGACGAACGTGACCCCTCCCCCACCCCCTTGGCTCGCGCCCCGTTATTATATAAGTGAACAAATGAAGTGGAAATATTATATATGTGTTAAGTAGAATTCTCTCTTCACGCCCAGCCGCTGCCGATTCTTATGATAAAAATAACGATTTTTAATCGATGGAGAACAGTGCCCCCTTTGTTTGTCACCCTTAATTGATACAGCCGTGGGCGACGCGCTCCTGAATACGCTCACAGTTCTCCTCACCACGCGGTGTAGTTACAGTGCGTCGACGAGCTACACTAGTACGACGCGTCCCCCCACTTATCCACGCGCTCAGGGCCGTACGACCACAGTTGACCAGGTAGTGAAAAATCCTGATTGGAACTGGAGATATTCGATAAAAATCGACGGTATAATCCTTATCGTAGACGATTAATGAGGTTTGTTCATTTTGACCGAAAGTTCGCTGAAGCTTCGCGTGCTGTGATCTACTTCGTGCTCGCTTCCATAGATCGATTGGGAATCGTTATTCCGTGTCTTCCCGGTATATCAGCGGATCGCCTAGAAAGCTATACGTACTTTTTTTTGTCCAAAGCGCACGCGAGTTCTCTCTAAAAAGCGTGATTCTTCTTAGATTACGTTCGACGCGGAGGAAAGTGAATAGTTTTTTTTTTCTTTTAATACTGACACGCCTCGCTTTGTTACATTCGTTCTCACGCGCAGATTTTTTTCCTTTTCGTTCACCTGTCAGGTTCCAGTGTTCAAAATTTCAGTCACCAATCGGCGAGGTGTCATGCTTAATTTGCTTCGAGGTGTGTCTCAATGGTGGCGCGTCCTTAAATGGTGATGTAAGGAATTGAAGGCAATGCCAGTCGAAATTTGGCATTCCGAGGAATCAAATCTCCAACTTTTTACCCCAACGTTTGAATAAAGTAATGAATTCGTGAATCAATCCCGAGACTTATGAGCTGCACCTCTGATATGTACAAGGTGTCCCATTGAAGTCGAGATTTAAAAAAAAAACTGACACATGTCCTTTAGTGCGTCGAGTGGGGAGTCAGACGGCTTTATCTTGTCTTAAAATTTTATGTTCTCGGAATTTCGAAAAATGGTTCCAATAAAAGTTGTAGATAATGCTATTATCTACAGAAAAGGTGGTATACAATTTTCTTCTATCTCGAATACTTCAAGAGTAATCGATTAATTATTCTGTCCATCGTCAATTATTCCGTTCATCGATAATTATCTTGTCTTAACTTTTTTGTTACTCGGTATTTCGAAAAATGGTTCCAATAAAAGTTGTAGATAATGCTATTATCTACAGAAAAGGTGATATACAATTTTCTTCTATCTCGAATACTTCAAAAGTAATCGATGAATTATTCTGCTCATCGTCAGTTATTCCGTTCATCATCGATTATCTTATCTTAACTTTTTTGTTCCTCGGAATTTCGAAAAATGCTTCCAATAAAAGTTGTAGATAATACTATTACCTACAAAAAAGGTCCTATACAATTTTCTTCTGTCTCAAATATTTCAGGAGTTATCGATTGATTTATGTCCACTGTCAAATACTTTGCAATCTCGAGTTAGATGAGACACCCTGTAGATATATCCTCGTGTTCCAAGAGTGTTAGTGGCGCGTATAAAAATCTGCACGCATCGAGTTGCGAATTGACGAATCTACCTGGCATCGATTAAATTGGACGTAATGATTGACAGACATACGTTGTATATATACATACGTTGTATATATATATATATGTGTATATCGCTATGCAAGCCGATGAAAATAAATCGTTGGTTATCTATCTATATACTCTGTCGACTCGTTAACGTATATTCCGTCCGTTAGACGAAACTTTCAGGCTGCCCCGTCAATCTCGTATCCCTAATAATTCATTCTTACTGTCATTCGATTTAGCGATAGACCGAAAATTGATATAAACGAACGGAAACCGATGAGCCGTCGCGAAATATTTAATACAATCGAAACGAGGCATATATATTTTTCACGGCTTTATGATAGCGAGTGAAATTCGTCGAACGTTTCGGTCACGAGAGCCTCGTTTCAATTATACCAACTGGGGAAAATTGATGGCGTTTAAAAACGTTCCACGAAAATTGTAGGCTGATTTGAAATTCAGAACGATTCGTGACAGGAACTAATCCCAATTTGTGTTTGCGTTCGAGCGGGACTCGGCTAAGCTCGTTATTATGTTCGAAATGACGGCGACAATACGAGGAGTTCATATTAGAAACATCTAAAAATACTACCATTTTATTTTTATATAAAAAGACTCGGAGCAACTCTCGGATCCACCGTCTCTCCCTCGGCTCTCAACTCTGTCACCCTCTCTTCTTTTAACAATATACAATAAACGTCTATTTAGTTATGTATGTACAATTTGTTTGTATCTCTGACCCCCCCCCCCTCCCTCCCCGGCCTTCGTGTATCCAACCGCGATT
Source organism: Ceratina japonica (assembly GCA_019453355.1). Classification (NCBI taxonomy): domain Eukaryota; kingdom Metazoa; phylum Arthropoda; class Insecta; order Hymenoptera; family Apidae; genus Ceratina; species Ceratina japonica. Next base: position 27,175 of record SMSR01015675.1, on the reverse strand, counting down.
ACACCGNTCCGGTTTGTACGGTTTTTCTATTGGGTCTGATTTGTATGTTATCTCTATTGGAGGGTCTGATTTATATGTTTTCTCGATTGGGTCTGATTTATATGTTTTCTCTATTGGGTCCGTTTTGTACGTTTTCTCTATTGGGTCCGATTTGTATGTTTTTTCTATTGGGTCTGATTTGTATGTTTTCTCTATTGGAGGGTCTGATTTGTATGTTTTCTCTATTGGAGGGTCTGATTTGTACGTCTTCTCTATTGGGTCCGTTTTGTACGTTTTTTCTATTGGGTCTGATTTGTACGTTTTCTCTATTGGGTCTGATTTATACGTTTTCTCTATTGGAGGCTCTGATTTGTACGTCTTCTCTATTGGATCCGTTTTGTACGTTTTCTCTATTGGGTCCGTTTTGTACATTTTCTCTATTATTGGGTCTGATTTCAAGCCCTCAGAAATTGAGCTCCCATGTATGGTAGGTGTTATACTCAACGTCCTGTCAATCGTCACTGGCGATATGGGTAGATGACCTAGGTAGGTCTTGCCATAAATCATGCTGTCGGTATTCACCGTGTCTGAAGCCTCAGTAGTTAAATCTGATAAGTTCGAGCTTTCGTACGGTTTATCCAGAGAGAGGCTAGAGAAATCGTACTTGAAACGATCTATAGGTTCAGTTTTGCTATCCAAATCGTAAAGTTTGTCAATGTCAATTGGCTTTTCGTATTTATCGAACGAGATCGAGAAATTCGAATAGATTGGAGGCTCTGGCTTGACAGACTCATCCTTAGAAGTGATGTCAATACTCGTTATCTCCTCTGGTGTAACGTCCAATGTTGTGACACTCGGTTGTAACATCGTGACACTCGGTTGTAACATCGTGACACTCGTTGTAACATTTTCTTCTAACGGTGAAATTTCTTCTGTCATGTACTTCGACCTGTGCCTCTCGTGCACCAGCACTTCGTCCTCCTTCGAACTGAAGACACTCGCCTTGTCACTACCGTAACTTAAATAATCGTACTCGTCCAGGGCTAACGACTTCTTAACTGTGGCACTGTCAGACGTGTAGTCTAGCGAAAAATCTAAGGACTCCCTTTCTAAACCCTTCGACGAGTCGTCCGACTCTCTCTTCTCCATACTGAACTTCCGAGGAACCATCGAATTATTGTCATCCTCCGCCGACAGCCGCCTAATCTGATCGGTGATCTTGGCTATCGACATGTCGTTCAAACTCTCTTCGTTAGTCTTCGCGACCTCCAGATCCGTGGGCTCGTTTTTTTTTTCCGGTAACGAAGGATCCAGGCTCTTCTCCGGCGACCCCGGCCTCTCTTCGTCCTTCCCAGCGACGTACGAATCGGACGCCGAGGTCAGGTCTTCGCTGTCGACGTCGCTCAGCCGGTCCGGTTCGTCGCATAATTCCGTCGACGTGCTGTCGCTGTCGCTGTCGCCGTTGCTGTACTTCGGCGACGAGAGCTCCGCCTCGGACGGCTGTATCGCTGCCACTGTCGCCTCTGCCACACCTAAAATACGTTCTCAGTCCAGTCAACGTGCCAATAAACCTTGTTCTCTGATAATATCTCAGTGAAATTTAAGGATCAGGGGGTACAGTCATTCACAAAAGTCACTTAGTTGCCACTTTATTGCCAATATATTGACGAATTTCGAATTTTATGTACTTTTGTCTCCGACTTTACTTCCAGAACATCCTTAAAATTCGAGCGCTGTTCCTGAAGAGAGGACGCTCGAATCAGTCTCGCGTGTTGGAGATGTCGATAAAGTAGGAATTCTACTCGTAGACCTTACCTTTATTAACAAATGATACAGTGTACAGTATTCTCATCGAATTTCCAGCCAGACATTAGAAAGTACTGTACCTGTACCTGTACCTGTACCTGTACCTGTACCTGTACCTGTACCTGTACCTGTACCTGTACCTGTA
>SMSR01015675.1:5430-24955 GCA_019453355.1 Ceratina japonica | reverse complement strand
AAAAAATGTTCTGTCGATCGACGTTCAAAGTCTCGAGAAATTCTCCCGCTTCCGGACCTGTTTTTTTACTTCAGAATCTGTCAAAAATCATCGTAGAGACTGATTGTACCGATTTCTGTTAAAAACTGATCGTTAAATCTTGAAACAATAAAAAAAAACGACGAAATTTCCGAAAACCCACGTTTTTTTAATTGGCTGAAATTTTGGAAATAAGTCGTTTTTTGATAAAAATCATGATTGCGAGAAGGATTTTTGGCAACTGGACAAAGAATTTTGTTACCATTTCAAAGTCATTTCCTACATTATCGACACTGTATTAAAATTTTTAAACAGGATTTAGAATTTGTTATTAGAATCTCCAGGTTGTGACATATTTTTAACGATAATACATTTAAATTTAGCAGATTTAAACAAATGAAAATTCTCAAAAACAATTGAAAATAGCAAATTCTTCAACATCGTTTCAAAGCTGTATTGCTTATTCTCGCGGTTGTAAATAAGTAACATAAGCAATTACAGCTAAATGATAAAAAATCCTTCTTGGTATCATAATTTTTATAAAAAAAAAGAACCTATTTTTAAAGCTTTAGCCAATTCGAAGAACGGAGCTTTTCGGAAGTACAGCAAAAAAAAACACACCGGAAGGTGAAAATCGTTGACAGATTTCAATATTTCCTGCAGTCGGTAATGCAGTTCGGTTTTTCTTACAATATTTGACAGTCAACGCACCTCGACCACTTTCACTTTCTTACCAATAATCCAATAATAATAATAATATACTTCTTTTTAATAACTCTTGTCGCACTTTCGAATTTTCTCCTCCATTATTCCCGAACGATTTAGGCCCATGTTTAGTTAACCAGAACGTCATTAAATTCGCACTATGACCTCTTCAACTGTCCAACATCTGGACTGTTCGGAGAATACAGTCCCAGCTTCAGCGTCAGCTCCTTCGGCTTCCTCGGTGCGTTCCTCACCGGAAACGGACTGAACTGCGTCTTAGGACTCGTCACACTATAATTACTCTCTCCTTTACCAATATTCCCCAAACTCAACGACGATTTCTTGTAACTACCAGACCCTCTTTCAGGCAGCTCCGTGTATTTTCCAATAGTCACTTTCCCTGGAAACTCCGGGTGAGACACGGGTCGCTTGGAGTCCTCAGAGACACCTGGCGACAATTTCGCCACATAATGATTAATAATGGAAGGTTGGTCTGGGAACTGGCGGTTCGGTGACAGCGGGTACTCTCTGTGCCTCGTTAGATACGATCCAGAGTCAGGAATCGTCTCTAACGGCAACATTGCCAAGTGCCTCTCGTAATCCTTCCCGTGGGAATAATCCTTCGGCGACAGCGCCTCGTATTTCCGATGCAATAATTCTGAAGACTCCAAAAAGGACCCAGCAGCGTTCAGACATCTGTCCTCTTTCTGATACTTCGTGGGTGTCAATGGATGTTCGTTCCCGTTGCTATAATAAGGAGACTTGTTCGTTCTCTCAGTTGGCAACATGTAATCCGTATCTTCCCTCGTTGGATCTTCATCATATCTAACCCGGAACTCCAAGGACTCTTTTGCTAACATCGGACTCTTCAGGTGCAAATCGTACATCTCTGACTTATGATTGATGTACTCAAAGGTGTCAGGCTTTTCATAGCTAGTGAATGGATTAGGTGCCTGCTTGGGCGACAACTTAGGCTTGTATTCAAACGATTTATACGTCTCGTAAGAACTCTTCAAGGGCGAAGTGTCGTACTGAATCGGCTTCGAGGTGTACCTCAACGGCGCGTCCTTGAACGGCGATGTAACCTTCGCATAAGGAATTGAAGACAACTCCTTCTGCGGGAGTTGCAATACTGGGTCCTCGGGCAATATCTGCGCCGACGAGATTTTGTCCAGTTTGTCCAGTTCTCGGTAGATGTCGATGTCGCTCTTCGGCGAGTCGTCGACGTACTTCCTCACGTACGGCAAGTTCTCGGTATATTTCGGGAATTTATCAGGAATCGGTTCTTGTGTCGAATCGCTCCGAGTGTCAATCGAGTCATTAGATGATTTGTAAGAAAAGACGTTCGTCGAAATGCTGGATACGTCGAGTCCGTCGATCTCGCTGACATTCTGGCTCGGAGGCCTTTTATCCAGAATCACCGGCGAGTCTTCATAGTTAGCCAACAGTTTCGACAGCTCCTCGTTTATCTTTCGATCTATCAGCGCCTCTCTTGTGTCCAAATATTCGTGTGAAATCACATCCTCCACATCTAACTGGTCCATCTGCTCGGTTTCATCGATCAGCGAAAGTTTCGACAGCTCTTCATTGATCTTCGCGTCGAATTCCGAAACACTGGTAGCAGTCATACTGTCAAAGTCCTTGAAATTGATCCTAGCCAGCTCTTCATTGATTTCGTGCTCGTTTAATCCCATTTTTTCTAATATAGGACTGAAGATCTTGGAGATCTCTTCGTTTATGGGACTGATAGTGATTTCTTTCGATATCTCTTCAAGGTCTGGTAGACGTTTCTTAGCTTGACACGCGAGGATCTTCTGCAATATGGCAGAGTTCTCTTGGATGATCTTCAGGGCCCTGTCGCTGTTCCTCCGGCCGTTGTCGCTCTTCTTCCTAGGCTTCACCTTCGTCCACACGCCTAACTTCGACTCCCTTCCATCATCATCATCGTCACTCTTGCTACAAGCCACAGTCTTCAAAATACTGTCACTGTTTTCATCTATATTGATCTTCGGATAAACGACGTAAGATCTGTTCTCTCCCGTCACGCTTATGTTAGGGATTTCTAGTCGATGTTTAGAAAAAGTACTCGCAGAGTTGCTGAACGTGTCCTGCCTCCTGGCTTCCAGACTCTTCATGTCCTCCCATATATAACTACTCTTCTTCGTCAACATCCCGCTGTCCGACGAACCATCGTTCGCCTTCGCTTCTAGGTGTTTTATATCCTCCAAAATGTCACTAGATCTCTTCTTCACGATCGACGTAGCGAACTCGTCAGTAGAACATGAAGACTTCAAGTCAGCGTGTCTTCTACTGTCTAAACTACTCGAACTCCTCTCTAACAACTTCGATCGATCTCTATAACGATAGTTCAAGTAGTGCTTGTCTAGTTTTTCTTGAGGCAGCGAAGGTACCACGTCTTTCTCTGACAGAGGATCATCTCCTCCATCATCAAACACATATTCATTACTAGATTGATAAAAACTGACATCTCCACCGTTTCTCAGGCTCATAGAATCCTCTCTTCTAATCGTGAACTCAGGCTTAATTATATCATCCTTCCTATCCATTTCTTGGACATCAGAAGTCTTCAAGGTCGAATCAAACTTCTGGTAATTTATATACTTGTTAGATTCCCTAGAACTGGTGGATTTCTGTTCTGGTGACGTCTCAGTGCTGTCTAAGCTCGACTTCCGCCTGGAGGCGCTGTAGGGCGACGTCGGGGTCTTCAGGTTCGGGTTAGCTANAGTATTGAACAAAATCGAAACAGAAATAGTAGGAATAAAACGAAGGCCAACATACATATACATATACATATACATATACATATATATAGAGAGATCCTGACAATAGTTCCCTGAACGATGAAGAGGAAAGTTAATTAAAACCGGCATGCAGAANGCTCAAGTCCATCGACGAGCCGGACACGTCGTCCTGGCCTCGTCTATTCAAGTTCGAGGTAAACTTTATCGAGTTGGCACTTATTGGCGATTGGAGGTCAGAACTGAACGACCTCTCGGAAGACTTCAGCTTTCCAGGACTGCATNATCGGGTAAAATGGAGAAGTAGCGCTGCTCAAGTCCATCGACGAGCCGGATACGTCGTCCTGGCCTCGTCTATTCAANATCGAGGAAAGCCGAAGCCGATCCAATTCCGATTGGTGGGAATCGGACCACGTACGTGCACACAACGCATGCATGTAGATTTGTCGGGTTGTTNTGAGTCGCTAGAACTGCTAACAACCAACTTGGGACTCACGTCGGACTTATTCTTCAACGAATCCAGGCTAATCGGCGTCGCGGTGTCAGACGTTTCATACATTCTTCTACCGTTCTTGGCACTGTCTTTCGTAGTGTTCGACTCCGTCGAACGGACCAACGTCTTCGAGTCAGAACTGATCGACGAACATCCTGACTTGTCCAGAGAGAAATCGCGGGACTCTGACCTGACCGGAGTTCTGGGACTCACTGTTAGACTCGATGGCTTCGAGTCTGGGCCCATCGTCTCGCCAGAACCGAAGGATTTCGTGCTTTCTGGGGTCTTGGGACTCTTCAGGTCTGAGAATAATTTCGTTTGCAGCTTTTCAGGGTATATATATGGTTTTTCTAGTGGCTCTGATTTGTAAGTTTCTAGCAAGATGTCCGGTTTGTAGGTTTTTTCTATTGGGTCCGGTTTGTACGGTTTTTCTATTGGGTCTGATTTGTATGTTATCTCTATTGGAGGGTCTGATTTATATGTTTTCTCGATTGGGTCTGATTTATATGTTTTCTCTATTGGGTCCGTTTTGTACGTTTTCTCTATTGGGTCCGATTTGTATGTTTTTTCTATTGGGTCTGATTTGTATGTTTTCTCTATTGGAGGGTCTGATTTATATGTATTCTCTATTGGAGGGTCTGATTTATATGTTTTCTCGATTAGGTCTGATTTGTACGGTTTCTCTAATGAGTCCGCTTTGTACGTTTTCTCTATTNGACTCACTGTTAGACTCGATGGCTTCGAGTCTGGGCCCATCGTCTCGCCAGAACCGAAGGATTTCGTGCTTTCTGGGGTCTTGGGACTCTTCAGGTCTGAGAATAATTTCGTTTGCAGCTTTTCAGGGTATATATATGGTTTTTCTAGTGGCTCTGATTTGTAAGTTTCTAGCAAGATGTCCGGTTTGTAGGTTTTTTCTATTGGGTCCGGTTTGTACGGTTTTTCTATTGGGTCTGATTTGTATGTTATCTCTATTGGAGGGTCTGATTTATATGTTTTCTCGATTGGGTCTGATTTATATGTTTTCTCTATTGGGTCCGTTTTGTACGTTTTCTCTATTGGGTCCGATTTGTATGTTTTTTCTATTGGGTCTGATTTGTATGTTTTCTCTATTGGAGGGTCTGATTTATATGTATTCTCTATTGGAGGGTCTGATTTATATGTTTTCTCGATTGGGTCTGATTTGTACGTCTTCTCTATTGAGTCCGCTTTGTACGTTTTCTCTATTGGGTCTGATTTATACGTTTTCTCTATTGGAGGGTCTGATTTGTATGTTTTCTCTATTGGAGGGTCTGATTTGTACGTCTTCTCTATTGGGTCCGTTTTGTACGTTTTTTCTATTGGGTCTGATTTGTACGTTTTCTCTATTGGGTCTGATTTATACGTTTTCTCTATTGGAGGCTCTGATTTGTACGTCTTCTCTATTGGATCCGTTTTGTACGTTTTCTCTATTGGGTCCGTTTTGTACATTTTCTCTATTATTGGGTCTGATTTCAAGCCCTCAGAAATTGTGCTCCCATGTATGGTAGGTGTTATACTCAACGTCCTGTCAATCGTCACTGGCGATATGGGTAGATGACCGAGGTAGGTCTTGCCATAAATCATGTTGTCGGTATTTACCGTGTCTGAAGCCTCAGTAGTTAAATCTGATAAGTTCGAGCTTTCGTACGGTTTATCCAGAGAGAGGCTAGAGAAATCGTAGGACTTGAAACGATCTATAGGTTCAGTTTTGGTATCCAAATCGTAAAGTTTGTCAATGTCAATTGGCTTTTCGTATTTATCGAACGAGATCGAGAAATCCGAGTAGATTGGAGGCTCTGGTTTGATAGACTCATCCTTAGAAGTGATGTCAATGCTCGTTATCTCCTCTTCTGTAACGTCCAACGTTGTGACACTCGGTTGTAACATCGTGACACTCGTTGTAACATTTTCTTCTAACGGTGAAATTTCTTCTGTCATGTACTTCGACCTGTGCCTCTCGTGCACCAGCACTTCGTCCTCCTTCGAACTGAAGACACTCGCCTTGTCACTACCGTAACTTAAATAATCGTACTCGTCCAGGGCTAACGACTTCTTAACTGTGGCACTGTCAGACGTGTAGTCTAGCGAAAAATCTAAGGACTCCCTTTCTAAACCCTTCGACGAGTCGTCCGACTCTCTCTTCTCCATACTGAACTTCCGAGGAACCATCGAATTATTGTCATCCTCCGCCGACAGCCGCCTAATCTGATCGGTGATCTTGGCTATCGACATGTCGTTCAAACTCTCTTCGTTAGTCTTCGCGACCTCCAGATCCGTGGGCTCGTTTTTTTTTTCCGGTAACGAAGGATCCAGGCTCTTCTCCGGCGACCCCGGCCTCTCTTCGTCCTTCCCAGCGACGTACGAATCGGACGCCGAGGTCAGGTCTTCGCTGTCGACGTCGCTCAGCCGGTCCGGTTCGTCGCATAATTCCGTCGACGTGCTGTCGCTGTCGCTGTCGCCGTTGCTGTACTTCGGCGACGAGAGCTCCGCCTCGGACGGCTGTATCGCTGCCACTGTCGCCTCTGCCACACCTAAAATACGTTCTCAGTCCAGTCAACGTGCCAATAAACCTTGTTCTCTGATAATATCTCAGTGAAATTTAAGGATCAGGGGGTACAGTCATTCACAAAAGTCACTTAGTTGCCACTTTATTGCCAATATATTGACGAATTTCGAATTTTATGTACTTTTGTCTCCGACTTTACTTCCAGAACATCCTTAAAATTCGAGCGCTGTTCCTGAAGAGAGGACGCTCGAATCAGTCTCGCGTGTTGGAGATGTCGATAAAGTAGGAATTCTACTCGTAGACCTTACCTTTATTAACAAATGATACAGTGTACAGTATTCTCATCGAATTTCCAGCCAGACATTAGAAAGTACTGTACCTGTACCTGTACCTGTACCTGTACCTGTACCTGTACCTGTACCTGTACCTGTACCTGTACCTGTACCTGTACCTGTACCTGTACCTGTACCTGTACCTGTACCTGTACCTATACCTGTACCTGTACCGTACACTCTATAAAAATACAGCACTTCCTACATTATCGACAGTAGCCTCAATCAAATCTCCAGCATAGAACAAAAATCTCGCGAAATCTGATCGTTGAACGAAAGGAAGATTTACGTTTATAATTGGCACCGTGTGTACCTGAGGCGGTGATAGCCTTCTGCTTGGCCTTCTTGGTATCCTTCCAGTGCAGCGTAACAACGGCCTGCCTGTCCCTTCGATTTTGATTTAAAGCCGCGGGCCTGGTCTTGGCCTGCGCGGCAGGCGCGGAGGGCAGGCTCAAGGGCCGATTCTTCCCACTCACGAGCGCATTTTTCCCCACTAAAAGATGATTCATGGCCTGAGAAGCGGGAGGTGGTACCATGGTCTGCCTTGCACATGCAGCTGCGCCAAGAAAAATAATACTGTGTGTACGCAAGTATGCATATACGTATATGCCGGTCTCGGCGAGCCGATCAATTCGCAACGGGCGTACATCCGTTGCTCTCGATCTCAACTACACGCGTATATATATATACAACAGAGACAGGGCCGCCGCGATGTGCTCGCCGTGAAAGCGCGCGCTCGCCAAGCATATGAGGGTACATCAGCATGATTCATCGTGCCTTAACAGAACACCGTACGCCTAATTCGCAAACGATCGCTATTTCTTTTTTTTGGGGGGGCTAATTACCGGAAAGTATTATGTGCGCCTGTCGTTGACGCTCGCGCAGCTTCGCGTACTGCTGCTTCAACGTGCTGATGTCCAGCGCCAGTCGCTCCCGGTCGCTCCCAGGTGCCATTGCCTGTAGGGCCCCTAAAGTCTGAGGCAGACGGTCTGTAAATACAGTTAATGTCAAACATCTCCCGAGCTACACGACGCCTTTTTTAGGGTTTTTATGGTAGGTCAGGNGTGTCATTAAACGTGGCATTGTGTCAATTTCTGTGTCATTAAACGTGACATTGTGTCATCTACTGTAACATTGAACGTAACACGGTATGAAACATCTTTTTATCTCGCGAAAATTGAATGAGGCCGACGGTGGAACGATTTTTTCTAGCTTCGTCCTGCAGAGGAATCGGTATTGTAGNACATCTCCCGAGCTACACGACGCCTTTTTTAGGGTTTTTATGGTAGGTCAAGTTAGGTTATTAGGAAAATGACTGATGTATGATGATGATGGGATAACGGGTACCTTTCTTCAGCCTCTGCGCCATGCTGAACATCGCGGCGGCTACGGCTAGTCTTTCGTCTTCTTCCGTGTCGCTGTCGTCGTCGTCGCTCAACTTTCTTGCCCAGGGTGTGATGTTGTACCTGTGTTTCTCCCTCAGTCCCGTTACACCATGAAGAGGTCCCATGCTGACGATGTTCTGTCGCAAATATAAGAGATTGGTCGATGTTTCTAGGTGCTATGAGCATTTGGAAACTTGGACATTTGGTCATGTACGAGATACCATACCTTTATCAGGTTGTTAGTGTCAGTGAACTCGAGCATCTCTCTTGTCAGGACTCCCATTATGCTGTAGAACTCGTCGGCAGACGTTACCGTCATGATTCGACTGGAAAAATGACGTCGTTCATTGAATAACTTGAATAATGATTAGAATCCTTATTTGGAAGCTCTTCAGGCTTACTCTGAGAGTCCTTCCCAAATGGCCAGCGCCGTTCTCAGCAGAATCTCGTCCCCTTCGAGGAATATCAAGTCCCAGACTCTAAGCACAGCTTCTTGGGGCAAGCAGTGACAGAACAGTGTCAGGAACCATTGCATGGTGAAGACATTCGTTAACGGTGGCTCGTAGCTGCTGCCTGAATAGAATTTTTCTGGATAAACACAGAGACAGGGTTGGGGTTTATACAGCCTCGTTCATAAGTCGCACGATCGATCCAAGCCCATGAATGAACATATGATTCATGAGGTTTTAATGGGTCGTCATGATCCAACAACTACCAAATTAATCATGAACAAAATCGAAAAATCCACTAGATTTAAAAACTAATCATGATTTACTATAACCAATCCTTTCTCACTACACTTCCTACTATTTCTAACTATTTTCTATCGGGCAAAGCCTGGAATGATGACTAATCCAAAATACTTGATAGAAATTCGACTAAAAATGTGAGTGGACTTCATGAACGAGTTTGTATTCGATTGAAGCGAGTAAGCCGCGATGGGACGACAGGTTTACCTGTCGCCTTGTCTTTCGCGTCGTTCTGCAGGGCCTCCAGGTGTTTCGACAGCTTGGGCAGCCGGGCCCGGAGGAGGTCCCTGAACACGGCCATGTCCACCGAGAGGCCGCGCAGGTTGTCGGCGAAGTAGCCCTCCGGCAGGACGCCTTCTATCAAGTAGATCATCACTTTCACCGCGGCGGACTCGGCCCGGTCCATAACCTGGAGTACCAGCGCGGCCAGCACGTTCAGGCCCTGGCAGTAACCCACGGACTTGTTCCATCGGGCGAAACCCAGCAACACTCGACGCAGAACCGCCTGATTGTCCCGACCGGCGGCACCGCAGAACAGGCTGCACCCCGTCCTGTGCAAATCCTGCAATTACATTAGGCAATTTTAATATATGTATTAAATAATAAGTATAATATATGTGTATATGTATGTATTGGATGAGATGCTCGTTTAAATATTACCCAATTCGACTTTCACTCTCGGTTATTTTCCCGAAACGGACATAAACCAGTTATTCTCATCTTGTATACTTAAGGATGTACTCGAGGTACAATCAGAGACAAAAGTACATAGAATTCGAAATTTAAATAGGATTTGGAGTGGAATTTGATGAATTCTCCATAAGAACTCACTCATGATGTTTTCGGAGTATGTAAATCTTTCTTTTCTTTTTTTGTTCTGCTCTTTACATCACCAGTACTTGTAAAGGGCCAATGGACCCGTAAATAAATAAATAAATAAAGAAGACGTGTTAAAATGTGCAAACTTCAAATTGCTATAATTTTTAAACGATGAAGTGAATCGAACCCAAAGTTTGATAATTGCTTTTATATAGTAAAAACTATGTTTTGTTAACCTTTCAAGAATTTCTGAACGTTTTTATATAACTCCAGAACATCCTTAAAAGTCTCGGCTGACCGCAGATTTCCCCTCTCCTCCTTGTAATTACACGCAGTTAAATTTCGATCATCAATCACTTCGACGCCGAGCAATTAAGTGTCGTCTAGAAACCTTCCAATTAATAAGATGAAGACGGTGTAACGAAGTCCCAGAATCTCACTCCTCCCCTCCCTTTTTATCATCCCTTGGTTCATTTATTGACTACGATAATAAAATACAAACTATATATTGATGAAAAGAAATAGGAGAGCGATAACCCTGAAGAGAAATGACTAATCCCCCTCACGGTGAATAAATAATAAATAAAAGGAGAGACGGAGGAGTTGAGAGAAATGTCAGCGAGTGTAAAGAGGATGTTTAAGCTTACTTTAACGATTTGTATGCCCAGCTCTTCATCGTCAGGATTACTCCACTCGTTAAAGCAGATCTTCTCAGCTTGCTTCCAGTCCACCCCGCGCTGGTCCAGATGACGTTCCGCCAGCGTCAGCCACAGCTGAGAATTTCGAAAACACGAATTAAAAAAAGAGAAGAAAAGAAAAGGGAGGAAATCCAGAAATCTGATCGATTTCTTTTTTTTTTTTTCGTACCTTTCTTCGAAATTCCGGCGGTATCCCCCCGGGCAGCCTGGCCACCATTTTCATCGCGTCGAGCCATTGTATGAAACCGCTTTCTCCTGGCTGGGGAGTCAGACTAAATCTCATCTTTGTGTCTTCAACTGGAAAATTCACACCGGCCACAATTATTTTAATCAAAAAGGACGAGCCCTCTCTCTCTCTCTCTCTGCACGTGTATTAAATTAAAACAGGATTAAGCCCGCGAAAGTTATTTTCCGCGGATCCTTTGTGAAGGGAAATTAACGTGCGTCCAACCATATAAATGTAGAAGTTAAATGTCAACCGTAGGAAGAGTCATTAATTTTATGCAGGGGTTTATGGTGACGGACTCTGTTGAACGATATTCATTGTTGCATGAAATCGTCATGGAAACCTCGTTAAATAAATAAGAAATGAAAAATGAATTCTACGCAAAAAAAAGAGAAAAAATTGAAGAGAAAAGTAATGGGGAACTCGTTGGAGGGAATTCTTGGACACAAGGCGTATAAAAATTCTAGTTATTACGAGTGAAATGAAACGGGGGAGGAAGTGATCAAATTTTACGAGGGGGACTTTCCCGGGAATTTAAAAAATTAAAGTCGTCCTCCTCAGAGAAAGCGTGACGTCACGCCGCCGCCGTGGAAACGCGTTCGCACGCGGAAAGGTCGGACGGTCTGAATGTTAAACAAACAGAAACGTTAATGTCCGTAATTCGATGAAAATGTCAGCCCCGGTTAGAGCCGTTTTACAATCGGACCGGTTAACGCGACGTGACGCGGTCCCCCGCCCCCGCGCGCCTACGACAAAAGATGTTTGGTTAAATCGTGGCCTGATCGCGGGGCCTCATTAATGCGGTCATCGGCCAGACGGTCTTATCGCCATTATTCAATTAGATAGTCTATTCAATAATTCAATATATTCATATTCATATATTATATAATGATAGATTCAATTAAGCTATATTTTTAATACAAAATATACATCATAAATAGTACCACTGCCAATATATTGACGAATTTCGAATTTTATGTACTTTTGTCTCCGATTGTACCTCCAAAACATCCTTAATATAATAAATGATAAGCTTAAATTTTTAGGTAATTAACATTCTTGAGGTCTAAGAATTTTTAAATAAATTAAATTGGTATTAAATTCATGAGAATCGACGGGAGTGGTTGAAAATTGTGTTCCAAATCGAGGAATATGAACAATTTTTATTCGATTCGATCGGGAATGAGGCACTAGGTGCGTGCGATCAACTTTTCAAGGAACTCCATTCGAACTTATTCAATTGTCGGACGTTTCATGAATTTCTATCAGCTCCATAAAGCGGTTTGCATCCCTGAAACCTCTGTGCCTTACAAGGAATCCCGCCCGACTGCAATTTCCAATCACTATTCCCAGACAAACGAACAAATTGCGTCCAAAGTGTAGAATAATAATAAATAAATAAATTATATAAAATATGTAGAAATAACTGTGCTATATTGTGTCCATTTTTATTTAAATAAATAAATTATATAAAATATATAGAAATAACTATGCTATATTGTGCCCATTTTTAATATTGAACAAAATCGAAACAGAAATAGTAGGAATAAAACGAAGGCCAATATACATATACATATACATATACATATATATAGAGAGATCCTGACAATGGTTCCCTGAACGATGAAGAGGAAAGTTAATTAAAACCGGCATGCAGAATCGAAGAAAGCCGAAGCCGATCCAATTCCGATTGGTGGGAATCGGACCACGTACGTGCACACAACGCATGCATGTAGATTTGTCGGGCTGGTTTATCACCTTCGAGTTCTTCGTACTTCGAGGCAGAGCTGGCAGCGTACGCGGCTCCGGACGCGAAGTTTCTCAGCGAGTTGAAAAATCCGCTCATTCTCCAATTAGGCGCGCCGCTCTTCCTTCTTCATCGCCCGCTTTCACCTGACCCGGCTCTTCTTGTTGTTGTTGTACGCAGTGCGGCCGCTTCTTCGTTCGCTCAGCCGTTCTCGTGGTGATTCATGATCCGGGCAGATCGCGCACGTTCTCACGGGCACGCCGCGCGTGCCGCCGACACGCGTCGCACAGTTTCGAGCTGGCCACGCATTTTTATCACGTGTCTGAAACCCCCGTCTACCCGTCAAACTCTCAGGAACATGCTCTCATCCTCGTTTATGCGCGAATTGTCCGTTCGGACTTTTTGTATCATCAAATGTAACATTGTATCATAGGCTGTGTCGTCGAATGTGACTCGTGTCATGGTCTGTGTCATCAAACGTAACGTTGTGTCGATTGTTGTGTCATTAGGTCGAATTCTGTGTCATTAAATGTGACATTGTGTCAGATTCTGTGTCATTAAATGTGACATTGTGTCATAGTCTGTGTCATCAAGTGTGACATTGTGTCGTAGTTTGTATCATCAAACGTAACATTGTGTCGATTATTGTATCATTAAACATTAACATTAGGTCGAATTCTGTGTCATTAAATGTGACATTGTGTCAATAAATGTAACATTGTGTCAATTTTTGTGTCATCAAACGTGACATTGTGTCATAGACTGTGTCATCAAACGTAACGTTGTGTCGATTATTGTATCATTAAACGTGACATTAGTTCGAATTCTGTGTCATCAAGTGTAACATTGTGTCAATTCCTGTGTCATCAAACGTAACATTGTGTCACAATCGGTGTCATCAAACGTAACATTGTGTCTATTATTGTATCATTAAACATGACATTAGCTCGATTTCTACATCAACAAACAGGACATTGTGAAAATTCTGTGTCATTAAACGTGGCATTGTGTCAATTTCTGTGTCATTAAACGTGACATTGTGTCATCTACTGTAACATTGAACGTAACACGGTATGAAACATCTTTTTATCTCGCGAAAATTGAATGAGGCCGACGGTGGAACGATTTTTTCTAGCTTCGTCCTGCAGAGGAATCGGTATTGTAGTCAGGACGATTACGTAAATCGTTGATTTTCGCAGGACCGTTGCTGGGAATCGTTGTTTCTCTATCCGAGGCTGGATGTCTATCCATTATTGAAAACCGTAGGAATTATTCATCGGCTCGGGCGACTCTTTGTTTATTCAGATGCATATATATGTATAGGAGAGCGGCGGTGGTATTGTTATTGCGAGTAGCTACTCCACCGCGAACGCAACAAGGGAGCTATTAAATTCTTTGGAGCGCGACGGAATCGGCAGGTTTGCGGCATCAATTCCGAGGCATTGTACGATTACCGATTAAAAACTGGCAAGAATCGCGATAATTAAAATCACAGCATCCCTCGATCCTCCCTCGAACCCAAAATAATTAATGTACATTCCCAATCGATATAAAAATTATACGAATAATTATTTACTTATAATTAGGAAATCGATTAATAATATTTATTATATTAGGAAATCGATTAATAATTTTTGAAGACTCGAATTAAAATGATCGAAGTGATCAAATCCAAGGACAGTATTTTTAATCGGTAAGTGCCACCTGTTAAGAACTTATTAACGATAATTAAAATCACAGCCAACCCCCCAACCCTCAAATAATTAATGTACATCCCCAATCAATAAAAAAATCATACAAGTAATTATTTGCGAGGAAATCGATTAATAATTTTTAAAGACTTCAATTAAAATGATCCAAATGATAAATTCCAAGGACACTATTTTTAATCGTTAAGTGCTACCTGTTAGGAACTTATTAACGATAATTAAAATCACAGCATCCCTCAATCGTCCCCCCAAATAATTAATATACCTCCTCAATCAATAAAAAAAATCATACAAATAATTATTTGGGAGGAAATCGATTATTTATGAAGACTTCAATTAAAATGATCCAAATGATAGAATCCAAGGACAGTATTTTTAATCGGTAAGTGCCACCTGTTAGTAACTAGTTAACGTGCACATACGAGCGTACGGTCTGATCAAGAAGTTAACGATACTCCGACAAATCGATTAAACAGGTTATCAGCGTTTCGATTGGAGGCGCGTGACGCACGGAGGTCAAATAATTCCCCGCAAATCTGTGACCTTTCGCCTAGACGGAATGCTCGACTAACTCATGTGGCATTAACAGGCACGTTCGCAAAATTCCCACCTGCACATCCCCAACCAAATCCCTAAATATAATCAACCAAGAAACTGCCTTAAACGTTCCCCAATTCTACGTTCTCTGTTGTTAAAAAACAATGAAAATGGTCGCGTATGGTTGCCACCCAGCGACTCGCACCTACTCAATCGAGNCATACCTTTATCAGGTTGTTAGTGTCAGTGAACTCGAGCATCTCTCTTGTCAGGACTCCCATTATGCTGTAGAACTCGTCGGCAGACGTTACCGTCATGATTCGACTGGAAAAATGACGTCGTTCATTGAATAACTTGAATAATGATTAGAATCCTTATTTGGAAGCTCTTCAGGCTTACTCTGAGAGTCCTTCCCAAATGGCCAGCGCCGTTCTCAGCAGAATCTCGTCCCCTTCGAGGAATATCAAGTCCCAGACTCTAAGCACAGCTTCTTGGGGCAAGCAGTGACAGAACAGTGTCAGGAACCATTGCATGGTGAAGACATTCGTTAACGGTGGCTCGTAGCTGCTGCCTGAATAGAATTTTTCTGGATAAACACAGAGACAGGGTTGGGGTTTATACAGCCTCGTTCATAAGTCGCACGATCGATCCAAGCCCATGAATGAACATATGATTCATGAGGTTTTAATGGGTCGTCATGATCCAACAACTACCAAATTAATCATGAACAAAATCGAAAAATCCACTAGATTTAAAAACTAATCATGATTTACTATAACCAATCCTTTCTCACTACACTTCCTACTATTTCTAACTATTTTCTATCGGGCAAAGCCTGGAATGATGACTAATCCAAAATACTTGATAGAAATTCGACTAAAAATGTGAGTGGACTTCATGAACGAGTTTGTATTCGATTGAAGCGAGTAAGCCGCGATGGGACGACAGGTTTACCTGTCGCCTTGTCTTTCGCGTCGTTCTGCAGGGCCTCCAGGTGTTTCGACAGCTTGGGCAGCCGGGCCCGGAGGAGGTCCCTGAACACGGCCATGTCCACCGAGAGGCCGCGCAGGTTGTCGGCGAAGTAGCCCTCCGGCAGGACGCCTTCTATCAAGTAGATCATCACTTTCACCGCGGCGGACTCGGCCCGGTCCATAACCTGGAGTACCAGCGCGGCCAGCACGTTCAGGCCCTGGCAGTAACCCACGGACTTGTTCCATCGGGCGAAACCCAGCAACACTCGACGCAGAACCGCCTGATTGTCCCGACCGGCGGCACCGCAGAACAGGCTGCACCCCGTCCTGTGCAAATCCTGCAATTACATTAGGCAATTTTAATATATGTATTAAATAATAAGTATAATATATGTGTATATGTATGTATTGGATGAGATGCTCGTTTAAATATTACCCAATTCGACTTTCACTCTCGGTTATTTTCCCGAAACGGACATAAACCAGTTATTCTCATCTTGTATACTTAAGGATGTACTCGAGGTACAATCAGAGACAAAAGTACATAGAATTCGAAATTTAAATAGGATTTGGAGTGGAATTTGATGAATTCTCCATAAGAACTCACTCATGATGTTTTCGGAGTATGTAAATCTTTCTTTTCTTTTTTTGTTCTGCTCTTTACATCACCAGTACTTGTAAAGGGCCAATGGACCCGTAAATAAATAAATAAATAAAGAAGACGTGTTAAAATGTGCAAACTTCAAATTGCTATAATTTTTAAACGATGAAGTGAATCGAACCCAAAGTTTGATAATTGCTTTTATATAGTAAAAACTATGTTTTGTTAACCTTTCAAGAATTTCTGAACGTTTTTATATAACTCCAGAACATCCTTAAAAGTCTCGGCTGACCGCAGATTTCCCCTCTCCTCCTTGTAATTACACGCAGTTAAATTTCGATCATCAATCACTTCGACGCCGAGCAATTAAGTGTCGTCTAGAAACCTTCCAATTAATAAGATGAAGACGGTGTAACGAAGTCCCAGAATCTCACTCCTCCCCTCCCTTTTTATCATCCCTTGGTTCATTTATTGACTACGATAATAAAATACAAACTATATATTGATGAAAAGAAATAGGAGAGCGATAACCCTGAAGAGAAATGACTAATCCCCCTCACGGTGAATAAATAATAAATAAAAGGAGAGACGGAGGAGTTGAGAGAAATGTCAGCGAGTGTAAAGAGGATGTTTAAGCTTACTTTAACGATTTGTATGCCCAGCTCTTCATCGTCAGGATTACTCCACTCGTTAAAGCAGATCTTCTCAGCTTGCTTCCAGTCCACCCCGCGCTGGTCCAGATGACGTTCCGCCAGCGTCAGCCACAGCTGAGAATTTCGAAAACACGAATTAAAAAAAGAGAAGAAAAGAAAAGGGAGGAAATCCAGAAATCTGATCGATTTCTTTTTTTTTTTTTCGTACCTTTCTTCGAAATTCCGGCGGTATCCCCCCGGGCAGCCTGGCCACCATTTTCATCGCGTCGAGCCATTGTATGAAACCGCTTTCTCCTGGCTGGGGAGTCAGACTAAATCTCATCTTTGTGTCTTCAACTGGAAAATTCACACCGGCCACAATTATTTAAATCAAAAAGGACGAGCCCTCTCTCTCTCTCTCTCTCTGCACGTGTATTAAATTAAAACAGGATTAAGCCCGCGAAAGTTATTTTCCGCGGATCCTTTGTGAAGGGAAATTAACGTGCGTCCAACCATATAAATGTAGAAGTTAAATGTCAACCGTAGGAAGAGTCATTAATTTTATGCAGGGGTTTATGGTGACGGACTCTGTTGAACGATATTCATTGTTGCATGAAATCGTCATGGAAACCTCGTTAAATAAATAAGAAATGAAAAATGAATTCTACGCAAAAAAAAGAGAAAAAATTGAAGAGAAAAGTAATGGGGAACTCGTTGGAGGGAATTCTTGGACACAAGGCGTATAAAAATTCTAGTTATTACGAGTGAAATGAAACGGGGGAGGAAGTGATCAAATTTTACGAGGGGGACTTTCCCGGGAATTTAAAAAATTAAAGTCGTCCTCCTCAGAGAAAGCGTGACGTCACGCCGCCGCCGTGGAAACGCGTTCGCACGCGGAAAGGTCGGACGGTCTGAATGTTAAACAAACAGAAACGTTAATGTCCGTAATTCGATGAAAATGTCAGCCCCGGTTAGAGCCGTTTTACAATCGGACCGGTTAACGCGACGTGACGCGGTCCCCCGCCCCCGCGCGCCTACGACAAAAGATGTTTGGTTAAATCGTGGCCTGATCGCGGGGCCTCATTAATGCGGTCATCGGCCAGACGGTCTTATCGCCATTATTCAATTAGATAGTCTATTCAATAATTCAATATATTCATATTCATATATTATATAATGATAGATTCAATTAAGCTATATTTTTAATACAAAATATACATCATAAATAGTACCACTGCCAATATATTGACGAATTTCGAATTTTATGTACTTTTGTCTCCGATTGTACCTCCAAAACATCCTTAATATAATAAATGATAAGCTTAAATTTTTAGGTAATTAACATTCTTGAGGTCTAAGAATTTTTAAATAAATTAAATTGGTATTAAATTCATGAGAATCGACGGGAGTGGTTGAAAATTGTGTTCCAAATCGAGGAATATGAACAATTTTTATTCGATTCGATCGGGAATGAGGCACTAGGTGCGTGCGATCAACTTTTCAAGGAACTCCATTCGAACTTATTCAATTGTCGGACGTTTCATGAATTTCTATCAGCTCCATAAAGCGGTTTGCATCCCTGAAACCTCTGTGCCTTACAAGGAATCCCGCCCGACTGCAATTTCCAATCACTATTCCCAGACAAACGAACAAATTGCGTCCAAAGTGTAGAATAATAATAAATAAATAAATTATATAAAATATGTAGAAATAACTGTGCTATATTGTGTCCATTTTTATTTAAATAAATAAATTATATAAAATATATAGAAATAACTATGCTATATTGTGCCCATTTTTAATATTGAACAAAATCGAAACAGAAATAGTAGGAATAAAACGAAGGCCAATATACATATACATATACATATACATATATATAGAGAGATCCTGACAATGGTTCCCTGAACGATGAAGAGGAAAGTTAATTAAAACCGGCATGCAGAATCGAAGAAAGCCGAAGCCGATCCAATTCCGATTGGTGGGAATCGGACCACGTACGTGCACACAACGCATGCATGTAGATTTGTCGGGCTGGTTTATCACCTTCGAGTTCTTCGTACTTCGAGGCAGAGCTGGCAGCGTACGCGGCTCCGGACGCGAAGTTTCTCAGCGAGTTGAAAAATCCGCTCATTCTCCAATTAGGCGCGCCGCTCTTCCTTCTTCATCGCCCGCTTTCACCTGACCCGGCTCTTCTTGTTGTTGTTGTACGCAGTGCGGCCGCTTCTTCGTTCGCTCAGCCGTTCTCGTGGTGATTCATGATCCGGGCAGATCGCGCACGTTCTCACGGGCACGCCGCGCGTGCCGCCGACACGCGTCGCACAGTTTCGAGCTGGCCACGCATTTTTATCACGTGTCTGAAACCCCCGTCTACCCGTCAAACTCTCAGGAACATGCTCTCATCCTCGTTTATGCGCGAATTGTCCGTTCGGACTTTTTGTATCATCAAATGTAACATTGTATCATAGGCTGTGTCGTCGAATGTGACTCGTGTCATGGTCTGTGTCATCAAACGTAACGTTGTGTCGATTGTTGTGTCATTAGGTCGAATTCTGTGTCATTAAATGTGACATTGTGTCAGATTCTGTGTCATTAAATGTGACATTGTGTCATAGTCTGT
>SMSR01015674.1:328645-347683 GCA_019453355.1 Ceratina japonica | reverse complement strand
GGAGTCAATAAAAATGTGAAAAATGTGACAAAATCTGTTGGCTTTAGATAATATTCTGTTTACTACATTAGAATGTCCAAATCGAGAAGTAAATCTCACTGGACAACAAGTTTTGTTAGGTCTGAGATTGCGAGATGGAGCAATTGCTTGGACAATTATCTAAAATGAGTAACATTTTGGATTTGGATGTTTTGAAGGAATCTTAGTTTATAGGGAAAACATTTATTTCTAAATACAGACATTGAAAAATCGACTTTTGGCCAGAAAAACCGCCTTTTCAGACCACTGCGGTATAAATTGAATGGAACGGAGGAGCGAGTAATTTATGCAGACGCCGTTTAATTATATCGGTAACCCCGAAAGCTAGGCTCGCGCGACGGTGGTCCAATTAACCGTCGGGGAAAGATGGGACGCACGCCTTTTTCCATCTATACACCCCATGCGTTTCTTTTGCCGCGGGACCCCACCGTGTCTCGCCATATGGTACAGCTTAGACGGCACGCGGAAAGAAAATATCGGCTACCGAGAAATGGCCACCAACCGATCGACTTTGATCATCCCGATTTTTATAGAACGTAGCCGGCTGGCCCCGGTGAAACCTCGCGGCTGTTGCAAATCAACCCGACCCGTTTCATCGACGAAAAAATATCGAGAAAACGAAATGAAAGTCGATCGAGGGAAAATGGTTCGTTTAGAACGTGTACCTGTACACGTACCTCGTCCTGTTTGTTTTATCGTCCGCGAGACAGATCGAAACTAATTAAACGCGCGCGCGAGAATCGAGCGAACGTACGAGATATCGTACAAACAATAAGTGATTAAGACGGATTGTAAAAGTTCGTTTGTTCTGTTTGTTGCAGCGCTGAAGGTGAAGCTGATGCTGAGACGACCCATCAATCAGCTGGTTGCACAAGGCATCATGCCACGTAAGTATCTTTATCGTTACAAGACGGACCGGTGGAAAAAAGCCGATTCGTTCCGGCTCGGATTGAAAAAAGAGACTTCGGTAGCGGGAAAAACGAGTCCCCGTTGAACGACGCTTCGAGTATTCAATTAGGAGTTTATAGAAGTGTAGTAGTAGTATAAATGCCGCGATAAAAGGATAAAAACGATCTAGTTAAAGAGTCGGTCGTAACCGAGGGAGAACGATCGCCGCCGCGATCGGGACGAATTTATTTCCTCGGCCCAAGGGGGCCTTTCTTCCGTTTTTTCCATACCAAAGCCCGATTAATCCACTTACAACTTAATTACCGAGCGATTACCCGCGACGGCGTGACCCAAACGCGTAAAAGGAATTAACCGGGACACACAACCGACTTCCTAAAGTATCTTAAATTGGATCGATCAATTACGCGCTAATATGTCCTCTATTGCCTCCTCGTTAGAAGCGTACGATCTCTTTTTCGATCTCTTCGACGATGAACGCACGCGAGACTCGACCAATTGAATTTCACGTACAAATCTCGCGTCGGCTTATTCGCAATTGCATTTACGTTCCATTACCGTTATTATGTACAGTAATCCCGCTCTAACTAAATAAACTGTATCGATTGCGTGCAACGTTCCCCGATAATCGGATATGCCGAGGTAATCCACTGAAACGATTGTTTGTTTCACGGATGCTCGGAACAGCTGCTACTATCTCGATGATCTATTCAACCGATACGATCGGCATATTGGATATTGGAACCGTCGAACCAAATTACAATTCTAATTACTCGACCGAGCATACGGAGTTCCTGAAAATCAGTCATTTTTTTCCGACGATTCTCGTCGAATAATATACTTACCCTTCTCGGTCTTCCGGTCGCGATCAATGAAATCCATAGATTTCATCGACTCGGGCGCAAAATATTTATACGTTTGCGCTAGAACCGCTTGTAGAAATGTTACATCGTATCGCGGGGTTTAAATTCGGAATAGAAACAATGCCTGAACTGAACGAATCCGCGCAAGTGCCAGAGCTCGCGCGGAAGCGATTACATAAATGCACGGGCGAAATTTTCCGGAGCCTCGCTTATTATACGGCGACGCACGCCCACGCGCGACCGCCGATCGCCAGCGCGCGAACCAACTTGTTGCAAAGATCACATCTCGGCTGTCTAAATCGAGCATTTAACAAGCTATTCGCGATCTCTCGCGCCTCGTGTTTGTCAATCGGCGTTTATTAGCTCGACTAATGACGGCGCGCGAGATACAAGATCGTTCGATCGCCGATCGTAAATCCCTGTTGCCGGTGATTCAGCATCGAGACTCGATCTTTACGCAGGATTCCCGGCCGACGCGACGGGTCTTGCGAACTGTAACACCTGTGGTAGAAAAGAATCGACCTGTAAAACGAGTCGACTTTCTCACGCCGAGGCAGTAACATACGTCGAACGGCGTCCGGAATAATGTAACATTTTTATTTGAAACGCGTTGTTATTGACGCGGAGAGGAAGGAATAATTTAGGAGGCGACGCGCGCGGCGCACTTTCGCTCGGGGACCGATTCGATTTGCATGAAAATTGAGACAGTTGGCGGGGATCGTTCCGACCCGGCTTCGAGCGTAATTGCCTTCGATTTGGCATAAATATCGGGACCGCGAGAAACTCGAATGCGCGTAGGACCGGTGCATCCTCTCTTTGAGACGTTGCAATAAAGTTACGGGACAATTTATATAGAAATTGTGAACGGTGTCTCGCATACCGCGCGCCGCCGCGTCGTTTATTTCCACGAGCCTTCCCCGTACAAACGGAGAGTTGGTGATTTACAGCGCGTCTCGCTAGAAACTAGACAATTGGGTCGCAGCTGGCTCGGCCGAATACATACAATTGACGTATGTATATACACGTCGGTATAGCACTCGCTGGCGAGTTTCACCTAACGTGGGTGAAACAAAAGCCCGTGAGTTATCGCTCGGGGATGTTGAAAACGCCTAATTGAATCGAATGGCTCGGTCAATTTTAGATTTACCTACGCGGCTCCCAACCCACTCCGCGATTTTCCATCAATCGCTGTTGACAATTAACTTCGTCTTTGACGTCGTCGTGCCTCGATCGGATTCGTATAATTTTAAATACAACGTCGAACGATTTCAATAGCATCGAACATACCTAGTTCCAGTCTATTTATACGCGGCAGGAAATTATTACATTCTCCGAGTTCCGAGCGTTATCGAACACGGGACGACTTCCTCTGAAACCGTCCCCACGAAATTATCTCACCGATGAAAGCACGCGGCAGTAGAGATCGTAAACACGGCCGAGAATTAAGGTGAGCCGGAATTTATTACGAGCACGGTGAATCTGTGAGTTTCCACGGTTCCCTCGGGCCGCCGTAGGTGGCTTTTATTCCGAATGTAACGAAGCCCGGCGGTGTCAAACATGCCACCGTTCCGGAAATAGTGGCGGGCACCGCGTTAGAGGAAACGGCACGGGGGATCGTTTATCCGGGAACTTAATGGCACGCGAGAATGCGACGAGTCGTTTGACAACGGCGAATGGCGCCACGCGGTCAGACCTTTGGCGGGTATCGCGATGTACCCGGGAATTGATGCTTGCAATATGCGCGACGGGGTCACCCTAAAAGCTTCGAAAGTGCTTTTTCATTCGGGGCCGGGGTTCTAATAAAAGAAGCCAGCGCGCGCGCGACCGCGGCGGCCCTTCGCCGCTCGCGCGGAGAGGCGCGACCGTATCGAAGAAAGCTCTCGATGAAAGTACACTCGGCATTCCTGCCCGGCCGTGATTTAAATGTCCCCGACGGAAGATAAAATCTTCCGGGCCGTATATCGCGGACGAGATTTTAATTCCCAACATACGATACGAGCGGTTTTTCTCGAGAGAGAAAAGCCAGCTGGATCAGAGACGAGATTCCGCGTCTAAAATTACGCTCCGATCGGTAGGAAAATTTCAATGAACGAAGCGAACGCCTTACGATCCGACAAATTGAATTGGCACTAATTTTATAGACTCTGCAATGAATATTAAGTGTGTTTGTTAAGTGCGTTTTACATTGTTCCTGGGTTTTGTTGCAGCTTTGAAGACGCCACCGGCGTTTCACGAGCAACGCAAGCAATTGGAGCGGGCGAAAACCGGTGACTTGCTGAAGGCGAAGATCCAGCAGAGACCGGGCCGGGAGGAGCTGGTCAGGCAGCACATCCTTGAGGATGTGGGTCACGTGGACCCGAGCCTGGCCGAGAGGCAACGGATGCTGAAGAAGGCCAGGCTGGCCGACCAGCTGAACGACCAGCTAAGTCATCGACCTGGACCGCTCGAGCTCATCCAAAAGAATATTCTCCACACGGAGGAGCCCATTGAAAGGGCGGTCAAAGGTGAGTTAAGCGTCCAGCGATCCCGTGATTGATATCCCTTTCCGAGTGAAAAAGAGAAGTCAACGGAGAAGCGTCGGGATACAAATGTTTCACGATTTCTTATTCCGCTTGATTTTCGCTGTTAAAAACGATCGCGTTCGTTCGCTGTCAATCGATCTGCAAGAATACATCGATGTACAGTACATAAAGGATTGAAATTTGGTTGCAGAGGGACACATTCCCTTCAAAGCCACCTGCGAGGGCCAGGTAACGAAGCCCCAACACCCGGACCACTATATCACCTTCGAGGACGACTCCCAGAGCTCGGAAGGTGCACCCTCGCCGCAGCTGGAGTCGCGGTCGGACGTTCTCGAAACGGCGGCGGCCTCGGCGGGTATAGTGACCGTCTCCCTCAGTATCCCGACAACCGGCGGTGCCGTGGTCGTGTCGTCCACGTCACCGGTCTTCCAGCAAGCGTCGAACGAGTCGACGATACAAACGTTCGCGGAGCTGTGCAACACCGTAGTCGGTTCCCAGCAGCAGCAACAATCTCAGCAGCAGCCGCAGCACAATCAGCAACATGCTTCCACGCAGGTGAGCGAACCGTCCGAAAGATTGATCTACTGCGGTGCCATTATTCGCGTTAGAAGTTGCTGGATATTTGCGATCGAGCAAAGACTTTCATATAATTTCTTCGATGCAAGTAATTAGTAATTTGATTTGATTATGCGATTCTCGGATGGGTGACTTACTGGGTGTCCGCCGATTTATGAGCAGTAGATAGTAAACGACGGCAGTTACCCTCCGGAGGAAAAAGGAGGGACATTGGAACCAGATAAACGGGGAATGTCGGCGTAGCCGATGAAAAAGCAGATTTACGTCGAACGTTAACCGCTGCTCATAAATTGGCGACGATGCAGGCTGATTAATCCGCGGAGGGATTCCACGAGCGGTGAAAAAAACGCAACCGTCTCTGTTAACAGGCGAGTCAGACGAACGGTCCATCGACGACGAGCCTCCTTCCACTGGCGCCGGCGCCGAGTCCGATGTCCTTGGGTTCGACCACGTCCAGCCTGAGCCCCCTTTCCAATATATCGATAGCGTCGCCGCCGGCACCACCGCCGGCCGCCATCACCCCCAGGCCCCAGCCGAGCCCTATAGCCGCCGCGGCCGCCTCCACGTGTCAGAGGAGCGACGCGCCCGGGAAGGATAAGAACAGGAAGAAGTCGAAGACCAAGAGCCAGCCGAAGACTCGTACCATCAAGTTTCACGAGTACAAAGTGAGTGAACCAGCAACAAGTATTCCCTTCGCGCTGCTCGGATATTTTTAATTAACCCCTTGCCGTACTTTAACGAGTCTGACTCGTGATTATAATTTTGTACTAGATATAAATATCATGAGTCGAACTCGTGATCAAAATTTTATAGCACACGTGGGTATCACAAATCAGACTCGTTGTTGTAATCTCATGTCCACCCAGAATGTGCAGAGTTTGTTGTACATAGAAAAAACGGAGGAAAACTACTTAAGGAGGTTCCACCGGTAACAGTTTTAAAATTACGGAAAACCTAAAATTTAGCGTATGAGTAGATTTTGATTAAATAATGACTCTGTTAAATTTTGGTGAACTTTCATGGGATGAAAGAAAAGTTCTGAAGATTTAAATTTAAATTGTTTTTCGCAAATATCTAAGTTCCTATTGGTCGGGCGATATACATGCATCGGATCGAAATTATAGATTAGTAAATTCTCTACAACATTCATTCTTGGTATTTTTTTCTCGTGGGCAATGGTTTTCAAAATAACACGCTGTAAAAACTTGAAGTCTTCGGAAGAATGATGTAGGCGGCTTGGTTCGAGAACTTAAAATTTTGTCGCATGTTATTTTGAAAACTGTTGCCCACAAGAAAAAAATACCAAGAATGAGTGTTGTAGAGAATTTATCAATCTATAATTTCGATCGTATGCATATGTATCGTCCGACCAATAGGAACTTAGATATTTGCGAAAAACAATTTAAATTGAAATCTTCAGAACTTTTCTCTCATCCCATGAAAGTTCACCAAAACTTAACAGAGTCATTATTTAACCAAAATCTACTCATACGCTAAATTATAGATTTTTTGTAATTTTAAAACTGTTACCGGTAGAACCTCCTTAAGAATGAACAAGGCTCGAAGTTTCCCGAGCTAAATGGTACGGGAAGGGGTTAAACCGAGCAAACGATTTCTCTGAAAAGTCGAACTCTGCGTCCAACGATTCCTAACTACAATTTCCGAGATCGAAGAACGCTTGTCTGCCTCGCGAACGCGTATTAATCGGTTGCGAAGGTCTGACGTTAAAATTGAGGCGAGAGTATTACGCACGATCTGATCCCTAGCCGCGGCTCCATTATAATTAGGGCAGTCTTTGGTAATTGCTATTACGTGTATCGTTACATCGTGCGCGACTGCAGGATACGCGCGGAGCGACAACGCTCGCCACGTTCACCGCTTTCACTCTCGATTCTTGTTTATATATCTGCACGGTGGGCGTGAACACTGCCGGCTTTTACGTCCGCAAGGTGCAAATATATTACTTAAACGTTAAAACCCGGCCTGGCGGGAAAGTAAAAAACGCTGGCGCGTAACGTTTTACGACACGCCTCATGCGCGGGTGAAAACGGTCTTTTTAATCGTCGGTACCGATGATATTAAGAGACGCGAAATAAATGAGGAAGATAAAGTATCAGAAATTAAAAGAGTTCGAGATCGAAACGGAGATAGTAGAGCGAGAAAGAGCGAAGGCAGAGAAAAAGCAAAAAAGGGAGCAAAAGGAGGAGCGGGAAAAAAGGCAAAAAAGCGGTCGCGAAGTAAAAAACAACGGAGCGGAGATAAGAAAGCGGAGAACGCGAACGGGGCGAGGAAGGGGTAAAAAAAAGTAGAGGGAATCGGAGCGGGCGGCGCGACGACGACGACGGAGGGAAGGTGGAAGGCGTACAGAGAGAGAGAGTAAAAAGAAAAGGTAAGAAAAAGTCTCGCAGACGGTAAATCTCGGCTCCCGTAGCTCGCGAGGAAGCGGATCTTTCCTTCTCTTTCCGTCTTGGGGCAGAAGGGAAAAGGGGAGAAGGCGAGCACAAGGAGATCGTATCGGGTGATTAACTCCCGCGATCTCTCGAGGAGTCCGGGCCCCGGGGCCCACCTCGTTAGCTCTGAGTAATTCGAGCGCTAATTGCACCTAAGAGCGAGGAAGCCAGGGAGTGGCGAAGGAGCGGTTCCGAGGGGGTCTCCTCCGCGCGGCCAGTTCGGGACTCCGGGAGTGGGAAGCAGCTCTGGGACCGGGGTTTTAAGGGCCCGGAGATATCGTAGGTGCCAAGGGCCCGAGCCACGCTCCCGAAACATTCGGGATATGGCATGGACGGCGTGAAAGCGAACCGGGAATGGGCGTGCAAATGAGGGGCGCAGAAAACATCTTGATGTATCATTTATCACGTGCCCCTTTCGCCTCTTCTTCTTCTTCGTTGGCATTCCATCTCGACCGGGACCGCGTTAACTCGATTTTTGCGTCAGTTTTTACGCCCTCGCGTTCACCGGCGAACGGAGTCGAACGTGCGCGAAAAACAATTTTTTCCCGTAATCGGGCCGCGAGCGTATACGAAGGGAACGCGCGTAGCAGCTCTGCGTTCGCCGAGCAATCAGAGCGGTTCAGGCCGAGGAGAGTACCAAGCCCCTTTTAATTCGTTGCTCGCGATTGATATCGACTGACGTTGACCGATGACCGTTGTTACCAGGGCCCTCCAAATGCACAGAAGACCTCGGTGTCGTCGACGACTTCCGGCCTCGGCTCGGCTCCGCCCGGCGAGACCAGCTACGAGCTTCTCCTCCAACAACAGCAGCTGTTCCTCCAGTGGCAGCTCGAATGGCAGCACAAGGTACGCTATTACACCAGCTTCTACTCTCGAAAGTCGAATAGAAACGTCGCCGGTTTAAAAGCCGCTCATTTTCCTCGCTCGCTCGTTAGTAACACTCGAACGGATCGACAAAACCCGGCGGCCGGATGTATCTCGTTAACAGCGCGCATACTTTCTCCCCGGCAATTTGCATAGCAATTACGTTATTACTGTCTAAATTTATAATCGCGGATCGGGTCCGAGTTATGAGACCACGCGCGCGGCTGTTACTCAATTCGTGCGACTGTTTTATGTAATTAACGTGCGGCTAAACCAGAGAGCTTGTACGAAACTTGCGTAACCCGCGGCTCCGTTCTGTTCCCCAGTACCCTCAGATCATTCTACCGGCGGCGCAAAAGCCGTTGTCCCTCAACAGCAGCAACGCGAGCGACGCTGGAAGCAACAGCAACAGTTTGAACGTGCCGAGCCCCGCGCCCTCGAATTCCTCCAACAACCCCTCGGAGCAGCCTCCGTTGAGGCCACTCGGCAAGCTGGAGGACATGAAAGGTAAGGACTCACTCTCAGAGCGAATTACTCCTGATCGAAAATTGAGTGTAACTATAGTCGATCTTTCAGTAAGTGATCTCAAAGTGGAACTGAAACGTCGAAACTTGCCGGTGTCCGGCTCGAAGCCGCAGCTGATCGAGCGGTTAAAGCCGTTCACGGAATCGTCCAGCGGTAATTCGACGTCCAGCTCGAACGGGCCGCACGTGACGCACATGGGGCACATATTGATGGACACCCCGGGGCCGGTCACGTCCGACGAGTCCAGCTCCCACGCGAAGAGTCCCGGATCCATGATCAAAGACGAACCGAACAGTCCGCGGACGGACTCGCCCCACGGCAGCGAGCACGACGACCCCTCGAGTCCTCCAGGTAATTACCATTCGATAAATTTTACTCCACTGTTAACGATGTACATTGTGATACGAAATTTTCGAGAGGTAAAACTTTCGGAGTACGACACACGTCGGTGTTTTTCACGATCATAGCCCGTGTTTCAGGGGACGACATAATCAAAGAGCAGCGGAAGCGGATAGAGGAGTTGCAACGCGAATTGTTCAAGTCGCAGCAACAGCTCCAACAGATCCGACAGACGCAGCCGTCGGTTCACGCCGACAAGCTGGTGTTGCAGCAACGCATCCAGAACAAGATGCAGCAACAGCAGCTGGCGTTGCACCTGCAGCAGTTGCAGAATCTACAGCAACAACAACAGCAACAGCAGCAGCAGAATCAACAGCAGTCGCAGCAGCAGACTCAACAACAACACGCGACGTTCCAGCAGCTGAACGCGAAGGCCAGTTTGGCCGCGTTCTTACAGGCGCAGCCGAACAACACTGCTACCATTCTAGATCCTTCTAATTTAACGGCGATCAATAATAAGAAGAACCAAACGAAGAACAGCGCGACTGTGCAAATTCCCGCCGCGATAGTCTTCAATCTGCCTAAACCTACCAAGATGAATAGCACTCTGTTGAGCGCGTTGGTAGCGCAGGCACAAGCGCAACAGCAACAACATCAGCAACAGCAACAGCAGCAGCAAGCTACTACGACTGAGGATGGAAAACCACCGCCACCTCAGTACGACGAAGCTGCAAAATTGTTAAAGGTGAGTACGTTTATAAAAATAATTTTCCAGACTGTCTATCTTCAGAATTATAATTATTGTGAACGAAATCTGAATATAATATCGAAATTCGAACATGAATTCAATTGGACGTTTGTTATTCAGGTGAAAATCGAGCCGGTGCAGAAGAGTCATATCAAAAGTCAGGACGTAGACGACGTGCTCGAGATTCTGATAAAGAACGGCGAATTACCGGCGAGCGCGGCACAGGATCCGACGACCTTGTCTACTCCGAACAGGCAGCTTCAACAGAACCTAGTGTTCACGGCACCGGCGGACAGCAGAAGTCACTCGTTGGTGTTCACCGCGGCTAGTCCGATCAGTCCGATCAGTCCCATCGCGATGGAGGTCACCCAGAGCGATTGCGTGAGTTCACCTGCACCGGCGCCACCGCCCCCGCCACCATTGCCTTTGGCAACGTTCTCTATACAACTGCCGACCGCGTTGCAACAGTTGCAGCAGCAGGAAGAGATCTCGTCGTTCAGCACGGACCTGCTCGCCTCCGAGGGCGACTTGGACACCGCGATGCTCCTCAGCCCGCAGGAGGCCCAGCAAGCGTCGCCCGATCCTCAGCCCCCGCAAGAAGTGACGTCGTCGGACAACGCGAACTTAGATTTAAAGGTAAGCTCGTCGAGACGTGACTTCGTTTTGCTTCGATAAATCGCTTGCCGCATTGTTAAACTCGTTGTCTCTCGTTTCAGGGACTCGGGATAGATCTCGAGACCCTCGACACGATGGACTTCAGCCAACTGGACTGCGATCTCGGGGTGAAGATGGAAACACCGCAAGAGCTAATGGACATTGGTGACATACCGATGGACGTAGAGGATTCTGACTGGCTCGACTCTCTGATGCGGCAGTCTCCTCCGACGTCCTCGACGACCACGGTGTCGAATCATCACGCGGCACCACCGACGAGTCTGTCAAGCGGGACGGACATCTACGACCCGTTGCTGACCAGCAGTCAGGATCCGTTCGACCTGTTCAATATGGAAGATTCGGATTTCAAGATGTCCTCCGATTTGTCGATGACTTGGGACAAGGTCGACTTCATGGCCTAGCCCGAGGTCCCATCTCGGGGCCCGGCTTTGTGTACTTAATCAGCGAGAGAATGCTGAGAGGAGAAAGAGACGACGCGAGGCATAGGAACGTGCTACGAAGATGTAACAAGTGCTACACAGTGTTGTGACTACGCCTGTGTGTCCGTCTTTCTTTCTCCCTAATTTTTGTCTAGTGCATGTTCAACGATCCGTTCAGCAGATACTTGCCTCTGACACTGTTACCTAAACTCCAACGCTGACGGACCGGTCGAATCGTACTTACGCGTGGTACTTACGTTTCGTACGGGAAAACGCTACGAGTAAATAAATAGCTGTACAATTTCCACGGAAATTGGAAACTTTCTAGGTGAGTAATTTNGTTTCGTACGGGAAAACGCTACGAGTAAATAAATAGCTGTACAATTTCCATGGAAATTGGAAACTTTCTAGGTGAGTAATTTAATGAAACAAGAGAAAATGAAAAAAAATGTGTGAATAAAGATGTGGTGCACAATATCGTTAGAAGATCGTGAAAAAACCGCGAGGGCGAGAACGTAACGAAACGACGAAGCAATCTTTCAAAGGATTTTGTATAATAGAGAATACCATAGTTATCAGTGCCGCGTATTATACTTCTGTCTTCCTTGGTCAGTATGAGAACCAATGCACGGAAAACCCTCGTTCTTTCATTTCGCGATATTCGATCGAGCGTTCGCCGCGCGAGTATCGTTTGTTCCGATCCTACGGAATCCCGATCGAACGAAAGCGGTGTCGCGTAGCTCGATCGATCGTTCGGAAACGTAATGAATGGACAAAGGCGAAAATGAACATAGCAGCGAGAAGAAGTTCGCTGAAACGATGAACGAAAGTAAAACGACGGACGAGTCCCGTTGACCGGCAAAACAAGAAGATGTCTTCAAAATTCTCCAAAGAATCTCTTTACGAGCGCTTTTAGCTAGTTTTTACTATCCAATCGTGTGTTGCTTGAGTTTTAATAACTTGCGAATAGCGTGTGTGTTAAACAGGAAAAAAAAAATGGGAAAGTTGCGCAACGCGTTTTTCTCGTGTGGCTCCACTTCCCGAATATTACTCCTTCCTCCCTTGACATCCGCCCCATCCAAGACCTCACGGAATCTTACTCAATCGCAACGAATGTAATCGGGACAATTATTTATCGTAATATAATCTATACATACGCGCGTATATCCACGAAACACAGAATCAAGTTCGACGGCTTTCCCGCACAGCTATTATATACGTGTAATTTTTCTAAGGCAGAGCATGTGATGTTAGACGTTACACATACATATTTTAATCGATAATCGCATTAGGAATTCATTCGCGGAATGGGTGCGGACAAAAAGGTGTATATCGATGTCTGGGTATCGTGCGGTTCTCCTGTTCATTCGTTTCCCTCTACGAAACTTTTTTGTTGTTTTTGTGACATTCCATGATTCCGCAACTCGCAAACAAGTATATGAAATCGAAGCTACGCGTAACGCGAGCCGCGCTTTTGTATAATTTTAATACAAAAGTGAACGAAGGGATTCGTCTCAGAATCTTGACAGGCCGATCGAAGTCACATGGAATTTTATATCCTCTCTCGTATCGTGCAATGGAGATTGCATATGTATATAAATTTAACTATAGACGAGAACTTCACTTTACCGAACGTACATGGGAAAGAAGAAGAGCGCTGTGCCTCGCATTTTTCTGAGACATTCCTCGCAGAACCAAGCGGCTTCGTACGCCGGTGTTAACGATAAAGGATCGCACTGCCTAAATCGATAATAAAGAGCGAAAGTGACGGATGTCAGTGGACAGTGTTAACGGATGTTATTAATAAGCGTCGAAATGTATGTGAGTGCATCGAAACGGTGTCAGCGTACGTGATCAGCGATGGTGCTAATCGAAACCCCAGTTAGAAATATCAGTCCCCGAGACGCCGCGATCGAGTCGCGAAGCACCCTTCGCCTTCGGAATGAATTTTTTTTTAATTTCCGAATCAATTTCTTTCAATTAGTTGAGAATTCGCGGCGAAGATCGTGCTTCGGCGATTCCGTTGGATTAAATGTAAGCGTGTTCCCCTGTATTTTCACGATCGATAATGGCACTTCGCTCATGTATCATCCTCGTTCATCCCACGTCGCACAACGAAGCAGCAAAAGTATGCAACATTCCAAACGTTCACACAAACAATAGAGAAACCACCCGTTGGCCTCGGGACACCATGTTCTCGTAGAAACAGCGAAGAAGCCAGTCGCCCTCTTAATCCGCGATTGCCCCTCGTGCCACATGTCAATCGCGTTTATTGTCCGCTGCGAACGATCGTGCTCGCAGTCGAAACGTTTAACGAAATTTCTGATTCAGTGTGACAGTGACTCCAGGCGAATAGAAACTCTGTAGCCGCTAATCGGTTATCACCTGTCTAAGTTATCCTGAGGGTCGATTTATATATTCAAAATCCGTGCATTTAAAAGTCGAAACCGATTCCCCTTTACTTTGTTCTATTGTTTGAACATTAGAAATCGCTTCGTAATCGTGCTACTAACTCTGCATTTAAGTTCTAATCGCGGGAATAGATAACGCGAGAGAGAATTCAGGAGAGAGAAAGAAAGAGAGAGAGAGAGAGAAAGAGAGAGAGTAAGAGAACATGGTGCGCAGATTCGGGATAAGAGAAGTCGTGCCAAAAATCTTCCCTTGTCGCTGCGTATCGCTTCGTATTTAGAAATCACACCACCCGTTGCCATGACAATAAAGAGTTTGTAAAATACTGTATCATACGTGAATCAACGTGCTGCCGATACGAAGAGCGACGGGCCTGAGTCCCCTCGTTGCGACGCAAACCGATCGACCGGACGACGAAATGAAATCCCGCTGTCGATCGGGCTGCGGCATACGACCCCTCATATTTTTCGTTTCGCTCTTTGTTTAAGCGTATCGCAACAAGTGTCGTTGCTTAGCATTGCAATCGTGTAATTATTTCACTTTCTTCGAATCATGAATCATGAGATCTACCGATGATTGATTGATTTGTCAGGCTGTGCGAATCTGGTAGTCTGTGTCGTGAGACGCGTGCGAGTGTTATGTTTGTATAATCGAGCGTACGAAAGTGTCGACGAGTATAAATGACTGGTAATGAATACGAGAACGGAATAGGCGACTGGACACATTTTACAGGGCGATCACTTTTTTGCAATATCTACTTGCGACGACATGGCCGCGCGTCGGTCGCGTCGGAAGTAACGTTGAATCGAAAATGAGAGAATGTGCTTCGAGCAGACGCGAATGCATGGACTAAGTACATACACACATATGATACAATCACAACATATTTTGTATGAGCATGCGAAAAAGAAGAAGGTATAACTTTTGTTAAGTATCTATGAATTTATTGTAATGATGTACGTTTAAGTAATGATCACGTAATTATTGCTAGAGAGAGTGTTATTTATTTTTATTTGTTGCAAATTTATCGATTGCCTTCCATTTGAGTAAATAAATAAATCTAAAGTTACTTACTGAGCTGTTCATTCCTTCCCTCGTTATCACTATCCTTTCACCGAATCGGAACGGCAAAGTGTCCGCTAATCAATCCCTTGATAAAATCTCGGAAAAATTAAACTTTATCTATATAAAAGTAGCATATAATTTTTCTGTACCTCAAATATTCCAGGAGTATAATCGATTTTGTTCATCGCCAGAGTTAGAAGGAAACTGCATATAGGACCTATAGAAAAAATGCAAATATCTCAGCTTTTGACGTACCGATTTTGACAAAACTAGAGAGGCATGTTCAAAAAGGGCCTCTCTAAATGTCCCCGAAGTTTCATTAAGATATGTTAACGAGTAAGATTGATATATCTCACGAAAATTATCTCTTTTTATTTCATAAATCTAGAACGCTTATAGTGCGCGACTTCATTCCGCTAGATGATGACGCGTTTGAATATCAGAGAATCAGAAGAGTCCAGTATCCTATAACGATCAGTAGACACAGCATGTTGTAAACATAACCTCAAACATGTTTACACGGAAATTGGTTTTAACATAAATTCATGTAAGTACTTATTTTCGACATTGACAATCGCCTTTTCAGTAACTTGGCAAATGTCAGTTTGCAACGGAATCACATTAATGTAGGATCAACGCAAAAGTCTGTAGCTTTAGACTTCTATTACTTATAGTATATAGTGTATTGCGTCGTATTATTCGTAACAAGAATGTGGAAACTTTGCATTAAATTTGTACGTGTTTATTCGAGCAGAAATTATCAGCTGGGGAAAGGTGACAATCGAGCAATAATGAAACGTAAATCAAAATCCGAAACAAGTGATGCAACCGGGTCAAAGAAATATCATTGGGCAACGGGGTTGGTTGTGTCCATGGAAGATCCCGAACTCAAAGTGAAAGAGGACGACAAAGTAGTTGTTATTAAAGACAAGTATCCGAAAGCCCAGTTCCATTACCTTGTCTTACCGAAGGCTGACATTCCATCACTGTGGCACATAAAAAAGGAGAACGAAGATTTATTGATCCACATGCATAATGTCGCAGAAAACTTGGCGAGAGGACACGAAGATTCTGAGTTCCTGTATGTATAAATATTGATTTCCTTGCTTACAACATTACATTGACTGAAGTATTTTATACAGCATTGGATATCATGCTGTGCCAAGCATGCACAGATTACACTTACATGTGATAAGCACAGATTTTAACAGCCCCTGTTTAAAAACCAAGTACCATTGGAACTCATTTACAACTCCTTTCTTTTTACACTCGACAGGTGAGTTGAGAATTATTTTAATGACCGACAGAGAAAGACTTGATCTTCTCTTATGAATTATAGATATTTGCAAAGAGTTGCAAGAGAAAGGGGAACTGAAAAGGTTGAAATCTAAGGACAGTGCCGTACACTTAAATACTCCATTGAAGTGTCATAAATGTTCGGCGACACTGAAAAATATGCCGGATTTAAAGAGGCATTTGATGGCCCATCTGCCGGGTAAGAGGAGTCTCTTCAACTAGCGAATTACCTGTCTCGAATTAACAATAATAATTTAATTGTTTGCCTGTTCCGTGATTCCTTAAGTTAAAGATAAATAGGTTGATGCACTTGTCTTCGCGTTGTATATGAACTTCACTGATACAATTAGACAATCAGTATAATGGTTTTAGTACTGATTGCGTTAAAGTATTATTTTAATCGTAGCTTCTCGAATAGCTTGAAATATTGTAATTAACGTGCAGTGCACAATGATTGTAGTGTAAATAAATAAATTATTCTGTACATACTTACCAATGGTTTATTAATAAACTTGTCACATGGCGCGCGACTTAAATAATGAACAGAAATAAAGCATTGCGCTTTGCCGCAGTCGGAATGACAACGGGGAAAGAAAGGAGGTGGTGATTGATAACACAAAGATATACGGTATATTTCGGAAAATTTACTATAAATAAATTTGATGTTAATATTAATAGGTCTTGTCGCCTATGTAATATCAATTACGTGCTAACTATTTACAAAGTCTTATCCGATGTGAAGTATCCGGTGTGTATAAGTAAATCGTTTTTCGTGTGTAGATGTTGGCTTGTGTAGATAAGTGTGTGTAGTTTTTAGTCCTGTATACATTTAGTAATACTGCAATTAATAGTTGAACCGCCCTTGTTACGCCGAAACGGTAGGCATTTGTTTAATCGCAAGGCCTTACTGTTATTGCTTGCGTGGTTTATATAATTTTCTATATTTCTTTTTTATATGCATCTTCGCTTGTCTCATATTCTTCATTTAAGTATTCTTCCCTCGCGCGAGCGTATAAATTAAATTAGCTACATATATAATCTTTCGCGTCGGACGCGCATTCAACAAAGTACGCTAGAGATTTTTCTTTAAGTTCTGCTAGAATTTTAAGTGAACTATAATACAAAACGAGGTAAGACGCGTTACCCCTCGGGGGAATTAGGAATCTCAAGACCAGTCTCCAAAAAACGACGGAAAACTATATTTTCAATAACATCGACCATCCTTCCTCGTCGACGGACATCACCGTCGACCGCTCAGGAAAAGAGGCACGCGCGTTTCCACCTGAAAGTTTGCAATGTCTGCATAAAACGTAGAGCGTGCAAAGTTTACGACTGTGGAAACGACGGTGCTCCGCGCACCGGTATCACCGACCAGGCGATTAAAAACGGTCTTTCCCTTGGTCGGTGAAACGGTCGGTTCTTCATTTTTTAAACGCACTCTTTCCTCGATAAAAGGGAAGCAACAAGATCGTCGGAGCGGCGAGGAACTTTGATATCGGACTTGGCCGTGAACGATCGAGGCGGCTCTATCTCTGCGGTTAAGCGACAAACGTATTCAGCAGCCGCCTCTGAAATTTTTGGGCACGCTCTTGGACGCGTGCTTCTCCTTTTCACGGAAAGAAAGACCGCGTTCACGCTTAAATTTATCTAACGCCACCGAGACGCTATTTTACCGTGGACTGGGGGCTCGATATACCGGGGAGATGGAGGATCATCAACAACTATTCGAATGTACCTTCTCGCGATCGATTTTTCTCACTAGTTTGAAGAAGAGAAGACGCTCGGAGACGACGGAGCTCGCGGTGCCTGTGCGCCCCATTTTCGCCCGCAAGCACCGTACGCAGCACACAAAAGCGGTCTGTTTGGAATGCCGCTGGGCGCAAGGACAATGCCGGCCCGTAAACGGACCACCATTATTTCGAGCATACTCGTGCGGCAATCGTAGGCACCGCGATCGGAACCCACACCCGGTCGCCGGCATCTTCCGTCGAATACCCTGTTTAAGTCACCTAAGTTCATCGCGGGAAGGTACACGACGGGGGCCATGGAGTCTGCGAATTTATAGTACAATGACGCGCGCGAACAACTTCTTCTGCGGGCGATCGGATTGCGGCGGAGGTAACGTTTCAACAAAAATACGTATTAAACCTAAACGCGCGTGGTTGATCCTAAAACCTACGAACGAATGTTTATACACGAGATTTCTGCTAACTACTATTCACAAATTCATAAATATCTTATATAACCGTACGCGTCTATTTCCGTGTGTGTATATATATACCCTTTTATATATATAATATTTATATGTATATATAGAATATTTATGTATAGGTAATATACAGATGGTCTATCGTACAAGTTTCGGGCCGCGATCCGATCGCCGCTGGACGAATAGCGTTTCGGTGGGTTAACGATAAACGACGCGGCAGTATTATTTACAGACTTTTACCTAAATGTTAATGCCTAATGACGATAGAAATAATATAAGTTATTCGAACGCATTATAAACAAGCGCGTACGCACGTGTACGCGTGATATCTACGCACGCAATTAACGACGCTAGAATAGTAAATAGTAATAGATAGATAGCAATAGTAATAGTAGTAGTACTAATAATAATAATAATAATCGCAGTGGTGGTAGCATATAGCAGAGTACTAAAGTCTGTGTTGTGAACGTTTACGCAAAATCGAGGCGTGTGATCGATACTAAACGCGCGGGATACGCAAAAAAGCAAATAAAAAATAAATAAATAAAACGACGAGACAAATGTACGATACGTAATAATAAATTAGGGGAACATCGACGACGCTCGAAGAAAGAAAACGGAGAAAACAAAAATATTGTTGCTTAAATAACGTCGACGCGATTACGAGAGGGAGAAAAATACTTCTACGTGAAACGGTTAGAACGGTAATCGGGTAGCAGCGTTACTAAACTCTAGAAAGTTTGAGTAAATAGCGAAGAACGATATAAACGATAACTACGAACGCAACAAGAGTGTGGTGGTGAAGGTGTATCTGTTTCTCTGTTGTGTATGATTCTCGCAAGTCTAAACGCTTTACTACTTCCTCCTTAAACCTATCATTTTCTTTAAACGATTTTCTATTAACTACCTATTTAAATCATAGGGTCACATTCAGTCAAGTCTTCCGTTGGAAGAAATAATATATTCTTCCGATACCCACCGCGCTATCTCTCTTTTGTACAAACGAATGCTAATTCCTTTCTCTCTTAAACGATCGCTAAACATTAGTCTCCTTCGATTAAGTTCTGAACAGTTCCATATCTTCAGTTCCCGGCCTTATATACATTGCTAGATCGATGTCCGCGAGGTCCAGA
>SMSR01015674.1:302866-327911 GCA_019453355.1 Ceratina japonica | reverse complement strand
GACGAATAGCGTTTCGGTGGGTTAACGATAAACGACGCGGCAGTATTATTTACAGACTTTTACCTAAATGTTAATGCCTAATGACGATAGAAATAATATAAGTTATTCGAACGCATTATAAACAAGCGCGTACGCACGTGTACGCGTGATATCTACGCACGCAATTAACGACGCTAGAATAGTAAATAGTAATAGATAGATAGCAATAGTAATAGTAGTAGTACTAATAATAATAATAATAATCGCAGTGGTGGTAGCATATAGCAGAGTACTAAAGTCTGTGTTGTGAACGTTTACGCAAAATCGAGGCGTGTGATCGATACTAAACGCGCGGGATACGCAAAAAAGCAAATAAAAAATAAATAAATAAAACGACGAGACAAATGTACGATACGTAATAATAAATTAGGGGAACATCGACGACGCTCGAAGAAAGAAAACGGAGAAAACAAAAATATTGTTGCTTAAATAACGTCGACGCGATTACGAGAGGGAGAAAAATACTTCTACGTGAAACGGTTAGAACGGTAATCGGGTAGCAGCGTTACTAAACTCTAGAAAGTTTGAGTAAATAGCGAAGAACGATATAAACGATAACTACGAACGCAACAAGAGTGTGGTGGTGAAGGTGTATCTGTTTCTCTGTTGTGTATGATTCTCGCAAGTCTAAACGCTTTACTACTTCCTCCTTAAACCTATCATTTTCTTTAAACGATTTTCTATTAACTACCTATTTAAATCATAGGGTCACATTCAGTCAAGTCTTCCGTTGGAAGAAATAATATATTCTTCCGATATCCACCGCGCTATCTCTCTTTTGTACAAACGAATGCTAATTCCTTTCTCTCTTAAACGATCGCTAAACATTAGTCTCCTTCGATTAAGTTCTGAACAGTTCCATATCTTCAGTTCCCGGCCTTATATACATTGCTAGATCGATGTCCGCGAGGTCCAGAATCGGGTTTAAAAGGCGAACGGGAAAAACGCCGTGGTCGGACAACGACTCTGTACTTACAAATATATATATATATGTGTGTTTGTATATGTATATATATATATATGTATGCACGTATATAGAACAATTTATACAACGGNATCTTCAGTTCCCGGCCTTATATACATTGCTAGATCGATGTCCGCGAGGTTCAGATCGACAATACAAAGAGAATCGGGTTTAAAAGGCGAACGGGAAAAACGCCGTGGTCGGACAACGACTCTGTACTTACAAATATATATATATATGTGTGTGTTTGTATATGTATATATATATATATGTATGCACGTATATAGAACAATTTATACAACGATGTAATGGTTCACGAAGCCCGAACTTCGTGAAATCGTGCTAATATTTACAACGTACCGAGAAGGGAAATGGGGTAACGAACAACGAGAAGAATACTGTAATATGAAGAGAATAATAAGGGGTACGACGAAACAACGCGCAAAATTTCGTGCACCCCTTTCAGGTAACGTAAACAGTTCATTAAAGCTGCGAAGCCGCGCAATGTTGTCCCCCACCGCATTTTTTACTCATTTTCTTTTTGGTTAACTTCGACTATATATTAAATTGACGCCCTAGAATCGACGGAGAGCGCGGTCGTCGACGCGATCGATCGCCGCTACTAACAAAATTTATTCACAGTTTTCTCGAACTTTTACTACGAACGAAAGAGAATTACTAAGCACCGCCAATGTTCGACACGATCGCGACTTCGACCCGCGCCTTGAATCGACGCTTCCCACCCTCCCTTCATCGTCAAACAGGTACAATTTTTCTCCCCACCCTCACCCCACGGAGAGCGGCGAAGCGTCGGCTTAATCCGTCGAAATTTTGGATCGCGATGTCCCGATTACGTGTCACGAAT
Source organism: Ceratina japonica (assembly GCA_019453355.1). Taxonomy (NCBI): domain Eukaryota; kingdom Metazoa; phylum Arthropoda; class Insecta; order Hymenoptera; family Apidae; genus Ceratina; species Ceratina japonica. The sequence continues at coordinate 326,043 of SMSR01015674.1, read as the reverse complement.
TGTGAACAACGAAATTCGCCCAAGGGAACAAGTTTATCCCCCTTTCTCCGTGTCGAAAGCAGCGGAATCGACGGGCGACCTCGATCACGGGCGCGTTACGTCACGGACGGCGCGTGACGCTGTGAATACCGCACAGCTAAAAACCTTGGCTAAAAATTTCGCTATTCCCTTTGTTTGTTCTCGAAAACGAGTCGTGCAGCCTCTCCAAGGTAAATCCATGGTCTCGACACAATAAATAGCAAAAAAACGTAACCGGTGAAAAACGGTGACTGCACGATTTTCGACACGTTCGTTTTTCTTGTCCTCGTCTCCCTTTCGTCAGAGACTTATATATATATATATATGTATAAACACTTTAAATTTTTACCTAGAAAATTTGTCCTAAAACTGTACAAATAACGCTGCGTAGGCGTACACTAGAAGAACGCTAAACTACTATCCTAATGAGTTACACGCTAACAAACGATTTATGATATAATCGCCTCATCTGGCCACGAACATGGTTATAATAATACATCGGTGCGATCGCACCTCGCGGACATTTGTTTACCGTCATCGATGAAACACATCTCCCTCTGCTCTGTCCCACGTGAAAACACAGTCTCTGTGTTCATCAGTCTTCTGTTTTAAGCGGCGGACTCTTGCAAGTTGTAATAGACGACTCGCACGTCCTCGATCGCTCTACACCACTCCAACGCGAATCCCTCGGGGTCTTCGAGATAGTATGTTCTGTTCGGCTGTAACGTCACGGAAAACGGATTATAAGAAGGATGCCGCGAGGACATTGCTGCGAGGACGCGTTACGAAGACCAATGGGGGAAGAGACTTACCGTGTGAATGAAGAAGATCTTGAAACTCTTCGGCTCGACCCTAAGTTCCGGGCTCCAGGGTATCTCGCCCTTGAGCACCATGTTCACAGGATCGACGTAATACAAGTGTGGTCCGGTGGTGAGTAGGAGCATCCTCCGCCTCGCGAAGAGGCCCTTCCTCTTGTTGATGAATCCCTGTTTCAGTATCAGGTTGCCTTCGACGAAGACATCCCACTGATTCGAGGCGTGTTGCTTCTCGAGTCGAATCTTGATCTCCTCCGGCATCAGATCTGCGATGTTCTTGACGTCGGGGGCGATATTTGTTCTCATCCTCCTGGGCTTCTCGACGACGGCACTGGTCTGCGCGGGCTTCTTCTGGTCTTCGGGGGTGGTGATGTTCACCTCGTCGTCGTCGTCGTCGTCGTCGTCGTCGTCCTCGCCGATGCCCAGGCCAAGTAGCCTCGTGAGCTGCTTGTCGTCGAGTCCAGGCTCCAGGTGATCGGGAATCCTGTACTGCGACCTGAGCTCCTCGTTCTCCGACGTACCGGGCAGGTAGGGGTAGATCGGTGGTGGCGTCTGTTCGTGAAGGGTCTCGAAGTCGACGCCCGCAAAGAACGGGTGCGCCCTGATGCTCGGGTAACCGGCGCCGTGCTCGTCCTGCGCGCCCAGTCGCTGCGAGGGGTCGAGTACCAACAGCTGGCTGACGAGCGACCTCGCCAGCTCGCAGAACCCGTCCGGAATCTCGTATTCGAGCTTCAGGATTTTCTGGAATATCATGTACTCGCTCCTGGAACGGAACGGTGGCAGACCGGCGACCATCTCGTAGATAATGCAACCAAGGGCCCAGAGATCGGACGCTCTGCTGGTTTTGTCGGTAAGGAGCTCCGGCGATACGTATTGGGCGGTACCCACGAACGAACCTCTGCGCTCCCTTCTGTACGTCTGCTGCGGATTCTGTTGTTGTGGATCGTCCGTCGTCACGTTGGTGCCGTGCGTCACCGTCGTTTCCGGGTCTTTGAGGATCTTCGCGCTGCCGAAGTCGGTGATGAGCACGTGCATCTTCTCGTCCAGTAGGATGTTCTCCGGCTTGAGATCCCGATGGATGATCCCGAGCCCGTGCAGATACTCGAGGGCGCGGAGGATCTCCGCCGAGTAGAACCTGGTGCACTCGATGTCAAACGAGCCAACCTTCTTTATGTAAGGCTGGAGCTCACCGTTCTTCGCGTACGACAGGACGAAGTACAGTCTCTCTACGTCTTGGAAGGTGCAGAACAGCCGCACGAACGAGTGTTTCGCGTCCGCTAGCATATTCAACACCTCCTTCTCTCGCTTCACGTACTCGGTCTTCTTCTCCTTGATGATGTGACGTTTGTCGCACACCTTGATCGCGTACTCCTTCCCGGTATGGATATCCTTGGCAAGGTAAACCTGTCGGATCAAAACAAACGCGTTCGTTAAAAATCGATACTTTCTCTACGTCGCCGGGAGAGTCGTCGACGCGTGCGACAAACAGCGCGGCGAGGGTTGTGCAAGAACGCTAAAAGTTTCAGGGACGACGACGACTGTCGCTATCGTAAGAGAAACTTTCTTCCGTGAAACGAGGGGGAAAGTTTCACGTCGAACCGCGTCTACAGCATCAAAAGGGAATACGTTCCCTCCCCTCTTCCTCCACCGACGCGTTCTCTTAATTCAATCGAATTAATGGGATAATACACTTACGGTGGAGAAGCTTCCCTCGCCGATCACCTTCCCAAAAATGAAGTCCTTGGGAGTACGTTTATGCGTCGGTGGGTTGTTGGTGGTAAGTGCCGGGTTCGCGGTCGGCGAAACCCGGGGCGCCAGGGTGTTAGGCGGCGCGACCACACCGTTGGTCACGTCGTTCGTTGGTGGAGACATTTTGGACACCGGCCCCTCCACCGTTACTGCCGGCTGTGGCGAAACGGTAAGCGCCTGGTTCGCCACACGCTGTAACAAAAACGGCCGCCACTTAATTACTTGCCGTTCGAACGAACTACTAATTTTCTCACGCGCGAATCGCCCGTTTTAAACGACCGTCAACCCCCGCCAAACTAGCCATCAATTATTTATGCAAGCTCTAGGATTAATCGCGAGCGGCGATCCGATTCAACTGTAACTTCTCGTACGCCGGTAATGAATGAAACGTACGTAACGGTAAGGAAAGTTCGAAACGAGTCGTGGGAGCACGTGCAGACGTGAACTCGTGTCCGGGCACTTAACTCCTCCGATCCGCCAACGATCGTCCGGTGCCTGAAAATCAGGCGCCGGAAGTGACGTCCCGTCGCCACGTGGCCATATCGCGTAGGTCAGGACAATGGAACGAACACTCGTTCTCTTTCGTTCCTCGTTTATAATTTTACATTTCTTTTCCTAGGCGCCGCCGGAAGTAATTAAAATTTGCGGACAAACAGATCGATATCTCGTTCCGACGTCGAAACTATATAGACGAGAAGATCAAATGGAAGACGACGCAGTAAAATAAGATTACGTTTTCATGGCAACGCAACGCAGTTTCTCGTAACGCTTCGTTATTCTCTCGGCGAAGGGAAGGAGGCAGCAGATTGTCTCTTGGTTCGGAAAAAGAAACGAATCTGGAGCTTCGACAAATATTTGTCGAGACTGCTCTCGCTAATGCTGACCTTCGAGCATAGGAGGCGTCGGGAACGATACCCTCGGGAACGGTGAATCCGACCTCTGGCCGAGGGTCGGCTTACAATTGGAAATTATTTCCTTTCGCGACGCTGGAATCGCCTTACATATTTATACCGCGAGGGCTTTCCGGTGGAAGAGGCTCCGCCGCGGCGCAAACATGAGACAGATGTTTCTCCTTCGCTTGCGAGAGCATAACGACCGTCGGCGAATCATCAGACGCGATTTAAACACTTTCCACGGGCATGAAAATGCAATGAGACTCGAATTCACACGACGGACAGGACGAGAGAGAGAGAGAGAGAGAGAAAGAAAAAAAAAGCAGGTTCGTTCGCGAACACGCAACACGGGCGTGATTTTTAAGCGGTGATCGCTTCATTTCCGGTCCGAAAGACGATCGCGCGCCCCTTTCGCCTGCCGCTTCCTTCCTCCCATTCGCTATTGTGTACTTCCGGCCAAAGACGAATCTCGCGTTATACCGTGAGCTCCGTCACAAAAGAAAGGAACAAGTTCTCGTCCTCGAACAAGGGAATCCGGATGATCTTCCGTCGAAATGCTCCCCTTTCTTCTCTGACCTGACCCCCTACTACCTACTTCCCTTCGGTCTTCCCTCCCGCCCCGTCCTCCTGCCTCTGATCCCGTCCCAGATGAACAGTCTTTGACCGTTTCCCAAACCTGCACGCTCGTTGACTCCCCAAACAAGCTTTTCGAACTAGACGGGAAATACGCGCGTTGCAAGATACTTTTTTTCCAACCCGCCGAGGCGACGACGCGATCGAAATATCCGTCGACACAGTTTGCAGGGAACGAACGAACAACGGAAACGAGGTCCGAAGACGATAGGATAAAAGACGCGAAGATGAGTACCGATTTTCATTTGGAATCTTTGNCTTTGACCGTTTCCCAAACCTGCACGCTCGTTGACTCCCCAAACAAGCTTTTCGAACTAGACGGGAAATACGCGCGTTGCAAGATACTTTTTTTCCGACCCGCCGAGGCGACGACGCGATCGAAATATCCGTCGACACAGTTTGCAGGGAACGAACGAACAGCGGAAACGAGGTCCGAAGACGATAGGATAAAAGACGCGAAGATGAGTACCGATTTTCATTTGGAATCTTTACCAAACGTCTCGAGGTTCTCTGTTTTATACATACGTATTTCAGGGACATCCGTAAGATTTTTGTACATTTATGCGGGAACAGATTTTAAAGCCGAGGCCTCTTATTTGAAGAATTACTACGTACGATTCCGTGTTTACAAACTCGAGCCGGCTATTATCGACTATTGAATTCCTCGTATTAAATTTCGCCGGGAATGACAAAGAATACGACGACGCGGCACCGAGATTACAGCGTGCCGGCGACGGACCCGGCCGTAGAAGGGTTCGACGAATTAATCAAGGAATTTGTGGGAAAAGAGAGAACGGAGCGACGGGCGGCCGTCCGGCCGGGAGGGCCGCGGTATTAGAGTTAAGGAAGATAGGAGGGATTTATATTTAGAAGAATGAAAACGCAAGTCCGCAAGGCCCTTTCTTTCATCCTCTTTATCTGGCCAGCTTTCCTCGTTCTTCTTCCCAGGCCGGTTACGAGGCGGGCCCCACGGCGTCAACCATCCGTGTCAGGACGTCGACCTCGTCGAGCATTTGCGCCTGAGAGAGCCACCGCACGCGGCCCTACTCCCTCTGCTGCTTCGCTGGCTTTCGCTTTGCCCCGCTAGTTTATTTATTTGCTTATCTATTCCTTGGTCCCCTGACTCTCGTCTACTTACTTCTACCTCCCGCCTTCCCTATAGACCGAGCAAAGGGGATATAACCAACGACGAATACCGCAAGAGATAGGAGAGCAACGTCGATCGACTAGATATCAACGGGAGAAGTCTCCTCGAGCAAGAGGGGGCCTCGGATAATCGATATGCCGACTAACGTCCCACCAGACGACCTCGCAATTTGCTTAGATCGTAGATACCTGCCATTCTCGAGGGTATCTCGGGAGCGCGCGATCCATTTAAAATAAACCGCACTTCTCTCGTTCGAGTGACGATTCCGAGAACTTTACGCGTACGCTAACCGTCTCGGAAGATGACTCACAAGTTTTATGCCCATTCAAAAATACTATCCATGTACACGCGTGTACGGGGGTGTACACAACCCACGGAGATGTTTTGACACAAAGCGAATAGAAAGTAATAAAAATATGAAGCGATGGGAAACGAATCCAGATGACGGATGGCGAGCGAGGACCTTTATTCGAGTGACATTTCTGTTCGACGCCTGACCCTGTGACACTTTCGCGTTCCCACCCTTCGCGCGTGGCGAGTGGTCTCGAGGACGCGGTCTGTTTCCGCCGATCGGTGGAGAATACACGAACTCGACCCGTTCTCACCTGTTTCGTATAAAAAAAAAAAAATACGAGCAGAATCCCAATAGCCGTCGCCGCGATATCGGTGGCCAATTCGCCGGAAGACTAGACGCGACGCGCGCGTAACGGATCGATCTCTCCCTAAAAATACTAACGACCCCGCGTCCGTTAAACCCTTCTCCTCCGTCCGTCTGTCCATCTACGTCGTTGCATCTTTATCTCTTACACCCGCGATCGCTGAATCACCCTGTATACAAAACCCAGCAGCATTCCAATGGACATTCTAATTTTAGCCTTGTTCGTCGCGTCTCCTTCTCTCTCTCTCTCTCTCTCCGCGCGCGCCTTGTAACGCGCGCTCTGCGCCAACGCCGCCGTCTCTCCCCGTCTCTCTCGCTCTAACGCGGTGGCTTGCGTGCCCTCTTTGCCGTTCCAGGCTCGCGGTATCTGTTATGTTTTTCATGCAACGCTACTGCCGAGTGCTGCACCCTGACGATGGTACGCGACGCGACGCGACGCTTTCCTCTCTTTTCCTTCTTTCCTCTCTTGCGCTGCGCGCGCCAGACGAACGCCAAGAGAAGAGAGGACGGACGACGCGCCGGGAACAGAGAGAAAGAGAGACGGAGAGAAGGACGGAGAAAGAGAGAAATGATCGTGTATATACCCCTACCCTAGGTCGCATCAAGCTTTTTGTCGGCTACCAGAAGGGACTACGCCTATTGGCGCAGGCGGCCAGTACTTTTGCCCGTGAATGAGATGTTTTGCATTCGCAGACGCTGAGAAACGTGTCGCGCGCGGACTGCGCGACAAAATTGGAACACGCCGAACTGCGTCCGTGGAGAGAGACCGATAAAAGGGATCCACGTCAGTTCCCGAACAAAGATCCGACTTGCGTTCAATTATAATCCGATACATATCGAAGGTAATAGATTCCATTAAATATTGACTATAACAATATTTAGCTTCTTCGTTTTAGGTTAGGTAAACTTCGATTCGGTGAAAAGAAATGAATGTTTTCCCGAGTTTTTTTATTCACGTAGTATGCGTCTGCGAATTTCGGTTCATTATTGAGCGTATTATTCCGATTTGAAAGCGTTAGTTGCTAACCCTGACGCACTCTTTTCAAACTAGGAGCAGGAGCAACAGTCGTTCTCGAATATTGTATTTCGACTTTGTTCCTGTTTATAGAGGTGCAACAGGTTAGGAGGATGACAATAACGTTTCTAATCTTTGTATAACAGTTATCGTCGTTCGATCCGGGTCAATGAAAAAGCACATTCACCAAAGCTATGCGATCGTGCAATCGGAATAATGTGCAAGGGAGCCTCTCTCTCTCTCTCTCTCTCTTTCCGCAGGTTGAATCGTGAAAAGATGCGATTCGACTCTCACGAAATCAATACTAGACGAGGAAACTAATTCTAAGGCGTGTTGCCTTGGGGTTGTTTACAAGCCTCATGGGGAAGGAGTTTGCTACGTGGTGTAGTGGACAGAATGGTAAAGCGTGGTCGTAAACAGGTGAGCATGGCTAATCGAAATCAGAGAATTTGAAAAATGTACAACGCGCCGCCGTCGCCGTAATTAATTCTCTGCATAAATCTAGGTTTCAGTTCGTTTTTTCTACTGGAATACCGCCGAGAGATAAATGCAGCGGCGACTACGTCGAGGGCAAGACGGCCACGAAACTGTTTGCTTTCACATCCTATCGTATAAACAAGCGGTCGATCCAAACATGTTTTTTTGGTCGCGCCGAGCGGACCGCGATGAACACTATAACAATCTCTCTCTCTCTCTCCCTCTTTCTTGGTCTGGAGCGTAGCGGAATTTTGCGATCACTCGCAGTTCACGTGTATCGCGTTCGACCTCGCGACCGATTCTCATGGCTCGATGCTTCCCAGCATTCCCAATTTGCTCGCATTGCCGAAACGCGAGCGACGATACGCGATTGTTATCGCGCCGTAACCGACCGATAAATTCACACGCGCGAGGACCCACTACGAATTTCGCTTTGTACGCCGTCCACCCGTGGACTTTTATCTCGGAAGATTCGAAATTATTTTGTCACGCTCGACGGGACGGGAGATTGGCGAAAAGCGGCCGCGATTAATTGCGATCTTGGCCGACGCTGTTAACAAATATTCTCGTTCGGTTCACTGCCGTTTCTTCATCGCGGAAGTAACCACTTGTATCTGGTTCGAACGGAAATACATGTTCTGTAAATAAACGCGTGACGGAATTTTTCCGACGAACCTTTGGATCCGTCGTCGAATACGCTAAGCAATTTTCCTTTTGTTCGACGCGGTCGAGAGGGTACCTCTACCAATTTCATAGATAAGATAATGTCCGACGATAGGCGCGAGAAATTTCGGAATCCGCGTCACGTCGTGATTACGCCTGTTTTGATACCGGAGGGCTTCCGGTGAATTTATTTAAAATTCCGGCGGCCATAAATTATTCATGCTTCGGCCCAGTCTGTTAACCTCCCGCCTATTTTTTCGGCACCGAATTTGCGTGCCACTAGGTTTTTTTGTTCGTCGATATCCCGCCCGCCCGGTATGCATGTAACCGATCTCGCCGAAAATCTCAGGTATACAGATTTCTTTTCTATTTCGGGGAATTCCGAGAAATCGCTCGGGCGAGATTCTTTCCTCGCGCGCGAGTCACGAATAAAATTTCAGCCGTACGCGTCGACCTCGCGAGGAATGTTAAATGTTTCCCGTTGCACTTGACGTTTTGACGTTTCGACGGAAGAACTCCGCGCGATTNTCTCTCTCTCTCTCTCCCTCTTTCTTGGTCTGGAGCGTAGCGGAATTTTGCGATCACTCGCAGTTCACGTGTATCGCGTTCGACCTCGCGACCGATTCTCATGGCTCGATGCTTCCCAGCATTCCCAATTTGCTCGCATTGCCGAAACGCGAGCGACGATACGCGATTGTTATCGCGCCGTAACCGACCGATAAATTCACACGCGCGAGGACCCACTACGAATTTCGCTTTGTACGCCGTCCACCCGTGGACTTTTATCTCGGAAGATTCGAAATTATTTTGTCACGCTCGACGGGACGCATCGGGAGATTGGCGAAAAGCGGCCGCGATTAATTGCGATCTTGGCCGACGCTGTTAACAAATATTCTCGTTCGGTTCACTGCCGTTTCTTCATCGCGGAAGTAACCACTTGTATCTGGTTCGAACGGAAATACATGTTCTGTAAATAAACGCGTGACGGAATTTTTCCGACGAACCTTTGGATCCGTCGTCGAATACGCTAAGCAATTTTCCTTTTGTTCGACGCGGTCGAGAGGGTACCTCTACCAATTTCATAGATAAGATAATGTCCGACGATAGGCGCGAGAAATTTCGGAATCCGCGTCACGTCGTGATTACGCCTGTTTTGATACCGGAGGGCTTCCGGTGAATTTATTTAAAATTCCGGCGGCCATAAATTATTCATGCTTCGGCCCAGTCTGTTAACCTCCCGCCTATTTTTTCGGCACCGAATTTGCGTGCCACTAGGTTTTTTTGTTCGTCGATATCCCGCCCGCCCGGTATGCATGTAACCGATCTCGCCGAAAATCTCAGGTATACAGATTTCTTTTCTATTTCGGGGAATTCCGAGAAATCGCTCGGGCGAGATTCTTTCCTCGCGCGCGAGTCACGAATAAAATTTCAGCCGTACGCGTCGACCTCGCGAGGAATGTTAAATGTTTCCCGTTGCACTTGACGTTTTGACGTTTCGACGGAAGAACTCCGCGCGATTTTCCGACGAAAATCGATCGATCGACGAGGGACGAGAACGAGGGAAAGACGAGGAATTATCCGACATTGCCGCAACGAAATAATTGCCGATCTCGGTCACTGCAAGAAAGACGCGCCTTTTGAAGTTACCAAGTTGCCACACGCTCCTTCCTCTACCGAGCGGTATTCGCGACCCGTGGGAACGTTGCTTCGGAGGATTCTCAGATATTTTGCCGAACAGAAAAGCGCCGAGCAACCTGCTCCCATTTCCCGAGCGCAGGAGCTCGACGGCGAATTTTGCGGGGCATAAACAATGGACCTACATGGCGCGCGCGATCGACCAAGGGAACGTTACTCTTGCTCGCGGCGATAAATTCCGTGAGCGTCGTTCACTACGTCCCGTCCTACCGATCGCGAACCGATTATCATCGACGAACGTCTCCAGGAGTCTCGTTCCCGCGAGAACGGAACGGACTCGTCCGGAGAATCGTAGCACAGGACACTTTGATCGCACATTCCTAATCCTCGACGTACGTCTCGTCTCATCTCGGCCGCGTAGTAGTTTATGACTCTACGGTGGTAGCTATGTTGCTTCTCTTACCTTGAATAATTTTTTAAGCCTCCGGTAGCCGCGATGTAATCGCGACACGTATTGCTTGTTGGAATCCAGTTTGAATTGTTAAAGCCACAGTTGCGGGAAACGAAAGGTTGAAGAACCGAAATGTTGGACCGAATGATGATTTAAAACCGAATTAACTGCTTTCTGCATCAATGAACTCTTGTTGAACCGGGTAATATACGTGTGTGTGTCGCGATTGTACGTTACGATGCGAATTTCCGACAGCGTCTCGATTATGTTTCTTTCGGATCAGTCTCGGGTACATATATACTTATGTATATTGAATGCGCGGGAACCGAAGAACGAAAAACACATTCGTGGCCGTTGAGAGCCGTTCGCTTACTGAATTCTACGCCTGGCGTATCCCGGCTGCTAACCCGCGCTTTCCCCCCACCACGGGTCGTTCGTTGGCGGCAAGCCGCCCCACCGTCCGACGCCTTTTCCACCACTCCCGGCGTTCCCCCACCGGCGTCGAGATCCGCATCCGGGAATGTTGGTGGGGGCGACGGAGGGGTAGCCAGTCTACCACCAACGTCGATGGTAATCTTGCCGCGGTCCGTAAAGCACGCTTTACCCCTGCGGTCAAGTGCGAAAATTGCAATGAAAGCATCGAGACACCAACACCGGGCCTTCTCTCTCGTCCGCCGTCTCCTCGTCCCACAGGTACCACCGTTTTTCCCTTTTTTCCTTCTCTCGACCACCGTGGAACGAGAAACAGAAGTCGACGACGGAGATAAATATCATTCGCTTTGCCGCGCGTTCCCGTTCAATTTCTTCGCGGAAATATTTTCGAAATCTCGGCCAATTCGTACGTACGATTAACAGAATTGCGATTAAGAGAATTAGCGATTCGAGTGATCCCTAGTCAATGAAACAATACATTTCAGGAACCATTGTCGACGTATGACGTCATACGGAATACAACCGTACTTGGAGATACCGCGTGAAATTTAAAACGGCGATAATTGTTCGTGCAGGTATTCTCGAACGCGTCGAGGAAAGCACGATGAAATTTCAAATATTCGTCAACGGACGAGGCAGTAGTACGCAGCTCGAAAGAGAGAGGTTACGCATTCCTGCGCGACGCACGATTTCCCGGGAACGTTACCGTTGCCTCCTCGCGTTAAGAGGAATCTGAAAATCATGAACGACAGGGCCGATCTGCAACCCATTAAATTCGATCGTTTCCGCAAAAAATCGGCTCGCTATCGACGGTAAACACTGTGGATGGTTCGTCGTCGCGGGCAAACGTACGGAGCAACTTTACGTGCAAATTCGACTGCCGCCGCCGCGGGAGGGGAATGGAGAAGGCGCGGGGGGTAAGGGGAGTCGGGAGCCTGGCGGTGAGAGACGTCTGGAGAATCCCACGGGATACGCATGCGCGGCGCCCCTGGTGGGGTTACTCACCGACGGCGCCAGTATTCTCGGGTCGGGTCCCCCTTCCTTCGCCGTGGAAGCTCTGGCTCGTCGGTGTTGCCTTGGAAGGGAGGGCGCGGATCACACGCGCGCAGTGCCCCGTCTCACTCTCTCTCTCTCTCTCCCTCTCTCGCTCGTAGTGTGTTTGTTTGTTTATAGTCGCATTCTGGGAAATACCCGACGCGAGTAACGGACTTCTGCGCGCACGGAGGCTTGCATTCCCATTCTGGCGTTGCATCCGGTCGGTTCTCCGGAGAGTATCCTCGACGAACTCCTTCCTCAGTGTTCTTCTTCGCCGTTGCCACTTAACATTCCCTCTTCTCTCGCTATGCGCCTCGAACGCGCGCGCGCGCGCGCGTGTCCTTTTAAAGTCTCCTTTTATGTTCATTCATCCTCGGCCGCGGATGCGAGAGAATGAAACTCTTACACGGGCCCGCTCCTACGGTACGCCCCGGGCCCCCGAACGTGTTCTCATTCTAATATCGTCGACTCGAGGAGCGTAGTTCGAGTCGCCGTTAAGTTTTCGTTCCGCGATTGTGTAACGCGCTCGCTCGAATGCATCGAGCTTGTTATTGTTTCCCTAAGGTAGTAGTGAGTAGTCTGTGTTGCGAGGGAACGAGCTTCCGATATTACTCTTATCGCATTTGTTGATTATTGCTTCTATCGCTCGATGGCATTTTTCAAAACACCGAATGATAACCTAATCACGGCACGCTCGATACAATCGAACACGCAACGGGCGGCGATAAAAAATTTTTATCGCCGCACATTCCCTCGAAAAGTAGTTCACGCGTAATCTCAAGAATGCAGTACATCGGCCACGATACCTCTCCGTTGTGTATCGTGTGTGCTTTACTCGTACGTATGTATACGCGCACCTACAAATCTCAAATCGCACGACAAATAATTCTACAAAGGGATTGTGTAACCCGCGGCGACGACGGAGGAATCGCGTTCGCACGACAAACGTGATTATCAAATTGACAATGTCATCTCATGAGAAATCGGAACGTCGAGTTTTTCAAGAAATAATTGCAGACTAATTATATTTCATTTTCTACCGTTTATGTCTCTATTCGATTTGATCGCGTTTTTATACCGTCGGAATAATTCCCCGGAGCGTCATACGTAAAGAACGTCCAGAAAGTAGGTTTTACGTTAAAAAGAATTGTTTACAGCGTCGTCTGAATGCGAATGAATTAACGCGGCGGCGTTAAAAATTGTTTCGTTTCTCTGTCAACGCCGCGGCGTTCGGCGTTCAATTCGGGGCCGTGACGAATGTCCCCGAGCACCGTTGACGATGGCAATTCGTTTTACAAATCTCGGTCCATTTGTTCACGGAGAACTACGTCGACGGTCCACGCAAATGCGTGGTCGGGCTACGTTTGACGACAGCACCCGGCTCTCGACTACATCGATTAATAATCCGCGACTAGTCCATTTAATAATATTGTTGTCCGACGCTCAACCGTTGATACGTATCTTGTTTACAGGGCCGGAGAGAGAAAGAGAAGATGTGCACGGAGAGGAGATGCGGTCGCGACGAAACGACAAAGTCCAGCATACCGAGAACGGAGTTTCGCAGTTGTTGACTCTTCCACGAATCAGCTGGCATTATCGTTTCTTTAAATGAATAATTGTCTGTTGTTGAATCGTTCCGCAGCGAGTCAGCGTCTAGTCATCCGCGGATAGAAATATTTCGATCGGACGGACGGCCGGACCTCGAACTCGTTCGTGCGCTCTTTTTACGCGCGCGCGTAAACACGTATGCGCTCCGTTTTGAGTCATCCACCTGACCACCTTGGATACATTATCGTCGAAACTAAAGCAGCCGCGATCGACTCGCCTTGATTCGTAAACACCATCGATAGCGTTTTCCCCGTTTCGTTCTCTTCCAAACGGTCGTTCTCCCTAATATTCGTCGACAGTCTTTAACGAACGGGAAATCCCTGGGCGATAAATTTCTGCAAATCGATCGAAGACTATGAATGTTATTGTTTGCACGACGGTGTGTTTGTGTACGAAGAATCGATAGCGTATGTACGCCGCTAGGGGCTTCGGCGTTATCGACGCGATCATTTTTGTCGCGATACCGAATAAATAAGCACTTAGCGACTCAATGAAAATCACGAGGACGGCCTGTGCCAGTTGAATGACTAACTCCACCGGTTGATCGTCCTCGTTCCCGGTGTACGGAAGAGCCCCGCCGAGATCGAAGCGCGCGACTCCGAGTAAACAAAAGATACGCGCGCGAATGGAAAGACGGCGAGAGATCGGCTCTCTTCTGCGATCGGTCCTTCGCCGGCCGGGATGACTCGGCGAAGGAAAAACCTTTTATCCAGACGGAAGGTTTCCACTGTCATGCAGTCATCGAACTTGGAGCGCCTATTATCGTGATCGTTTGCTCCAGTGCCTCGTCGCAATGTAAACAATCATTCGTCGGCGACCGAGCGGCGCGACGCGACGCCGCGCAGCACAGAGGACGAAATGTACCGTCGACGAGACCGCGAGAGAGGGAAGAGAGTACGCAGCGGGGAAAGAGAGAGGGAGAGAGAGGGCTCCGTGACGTGTTCGTCGCTGTTGCTACATAATTAGCGCGCGAAAATAGATTTTTACGAAAGCGAGCCGAGCTCCGCTCTGGTATGTCAATGAAAACAAATCCTTGTTCCCCTTTTTTTTCCCCTCTCCTGCTCCCTTTCTCTTTGTCGAGGTCTGGTAGCTTCGGCGAAGGCCGCCGAATACTGAAATATACGCGACTCCGCGCCGTTTCGAATAGTCGAATCATTGTTTGCCTCGATCGAGTCCCCGGTCTCCTCCGCGGAACGACGACCTAACTTCCGAAATGACGGATAAGNGAGGCTTGCATTCCCATTCTGGCGTTGCATCCGGTCGGTTCTCCGGAGAGTATCCTCGACGAACTCCTTCCTCAGTGTTCTTCTTCGCCGTTGCCACTTAACATTCCCTCTTCTCTCGCTATGCGCCTCGAACGCGCGCGCGCGCGCGCGTGTCCTTTTAAAGTCTCCTTTTATGTTCATTCATCCTCGGCCGCGGATGCGAGAGAATGAAACTCTTACACGGGCCCGCTCCTACGGTACGCCCCGGGCCCCCGAACGTGTTCTCATTCTAATATCGTCGACTCGAGGAGCGTAGTTCGAGTCGCCGTTAAGTTTTCGTTCCGCGATTGTGTAACGCGCTCGCTCGAATGCATCGAGCTTGTTATTGTTTCCCTAAGGTAGTAGTGAGTAGTCTGTGTTGCGAGGGAACGAGCTTCCGATATTACTCTTATCGCATTTGTTGATTATTGCTTCTATCGCTCGATGGCATTTTTCAAAACACCGAATGATAACCTAATCACGGCACGCTCGATACAATCGAACACGCAACGGGCGGCGATAAAAAATTTTTATCGCCGCACATTCCCTCGAAAAGTAGTTCACGCGTAATCTCAAGAATGCAGTACATCGGCCACGATACCTCTCCGTTGTGTATCGTGTGTGCTTTACTCGTACGTATGTATACGCGCACCTACAAATCTCAAATCGCACGACAAATAATTCTACAAAGGGATTGTGTAACCCGCGGCGACGACGGAGGAATCGCGTTCGCACGACAAACGTGATTATCAAATTGACAATGTCATCTCATGAGAAATCGGAACGTCGAGTTTTTCAAGAAATAATTGCAGACTAATTATATTTCATTTTCTACCGTTTATGTCTCTATTCGATTTGATCGCGTTTTTATACCGTCGGAATAATTCCCCGGAGCGTCATACGTAAAGAACGTCTAGAAAGTAGGTTTTACGTTAAAAAGAATTGTTTACAGCGTCGTCTGAATGCGAATGAATTAACGCGGCGGCGTTAAAAATTGTTTCGTTTCTCTGTCAACGCCGCGGCGTTCGGCGTTCAATTCGGGGCCGTGACGAATGTCCCCGAGCACCGTTGACGATGGCAATTCGTTTTACAAATCTCGGTCCATTTGTTCACGGAGAACTACGTCGACGGTCCACGCAAATGCGTGGTCGGGCTACGTTTGACGACAGCACCCGGCTCTCGACTACATCGATTAATAATCCGCGACTAGTCCATTTAATAATATTGTTGTCCGACGCTCAACCGTTGATACGTATCTTGTTTACAGGGCCGGAGAGAGAAAGAGAAGATGTGCACGGAGAGGAGATGCGGTCGCGACGAAACGACAAAGTCCAGCATACCGAGAACGGAGTTTCGCAGTTGTTGACTCTTCCACGAATCAGCTGGCATTATCGTTTCTTTAAATGAATAATTGTCTGTTGTTGAATCGTTCCGCAGCGAGTCAGCGTCTAGTCATCCGCGGATAGAAATATTTCGATCGGACGGACGGCCGGACCTCGAACTCGTTCGTGCGCTCTTTTTACGCGCGCGCGTAAACACGTATGCGCTCCGTTTTGAGTCATCCACCTGACCACCTTGGATACATTATCGTCGAAACTAAAGCAGCCGCGATCGACTCGCCTTGATTCGTAAACACCATCGATAGCGTTTTCCCCGTTTCGTTCTCTTCCAAACGGTCGTTCTCCCTAATATTCGTCGACAGTCTTTAACGAACGGGAAATCCCTGGGCGATAAATTTCTGCAAATCGATCGAAGACTATGAATGTTATTGTTTGCACGACGGTGTGTTTGTGTACGAAGAATCGATAGCGTATGTACGCCGCTAGGGGCTTCGGCGTTATCGACGCGATCATTTTTGTCGCGATACCGAATAAATAAGCACTTAGCGACTCAATGAAAATCACGAGGACGGCCTGTGCCAGTTGAATGACTAACTCCACCGGTTGATCGTCCTCGTTCCCGGTGTACGGAAGAGCCCCGCCGAGATCGAAGCGCGCGACTCCGAGTAAACAAAAGATACGCGCGCGAATGGAAAGACGGCGAGAGATCGGCTCTCTTCTGCGATCGGTCCTTCGCCGGCCGGGATGACTCGGCGAAGGAAAAACCTTTTATCCAGACGGAAGGTTTCCACTGTCATGCAGTCATCGAACTTGGAGCGCCTATTATCGTGATCGTTTGCTCCAGTGCCTCGTCGCAATGTAAACAATCATTCGTCGGCGACCGAGCGGCGCGACGCGACGCCGCGCAGCACAGAGGACGAAATGTACCGTCGACGAGACCGCGAGAGAGGGAAGAGAGTACGCAGCGGGGAAAGAGAGAGGGAGAGAGAGGGCTCCGTGACGTGTTCGTCGCTGTTGCTACATAATTAGCGCGCGAAAATAGATTTTTACGAAAGCGAGCCGAGCTCCGCTCTGGTATGTCAATGAAAACAAATCCTTGTTCCCCTTTTTTTTCCCCTCTCCTGCTCCCTTTCTCTTTGTCGAGGTCTGGTAGCTTCGGCGAAGGCCGCCGAATACTGAAATATACGCGACTCCGCGCCGTTTCGAATAGTCGAATCATTGTTTGCCTCGATCGAGTCCCCGGTCTCCTCCGCGGAACGACGACCTAACTTCCGAAATGACGGATAAGACTTTTCTTCCTCTATCTATTGTGTGCATAGCCGCGGACGCGCAGGGAAGTCCGTCAAACCGATGACAGACGCTTCGATTCGCGCGTCCCCCGAAATCAGTGCTCGAGGCATAAACGTAGTCGACATTAGCACGAGTTTATTACACCGGCGCACGATTCCACGAGCCTCGCAATGAAATTTAAAAATAGGCATCGGCAGATAGCATAAATTACGCAATCCGCGAATCCGAAGTCGATAAAAAGCAAAAATTGTATAATAATATAGTTTTAGTAGTTAATTTAATACCTAATGTATATTTATCGTTGCGTCCACACGTGCACGCGCGCCGGCCAAAGCAGTAAATGAGCACAATTGTACAAACACAAACATAATTGGAAAAGTTGCGACACGTGCGGCCTTGTTTACGTAATGCAGAAAATTTGCATCGATACTGGACAAATCGCTTCGCGCGCCCTGCGGGAGTTCACGCTTCCGTCGGTTTAATTTCCCGCCGTCCACGGCCGGCGATTGTTATTAAAAAAAATAGATGTACTTAAGCGCGCGGAGCCGTGCCCCGCGCGTCCCTTTGAAGGGAATATGAAACTTTTATATTGTTATCGCGGGCGCACGCTTTTCATCAAAGCTCGTGAAATAATTTTCTCTTCCGGGCGTCGGCGGCGTTTATTAAATTACAAAATCGAATGGTTACGATTGTTACGCGCAGGATCACGTCCCTGTTTAGGTGGCGTTTTAACGACGGGACAGAATTAATGGTCGAGGAACGTTAAACCGCGAGCGGGGCGATAAACGGAAGGAGGTCACGAATACGTTTCATTTTCGCTGATGAAAGAACGGCGACGCGCTAAACGCGGAAGCTCGTATTTAGCACGCCCGGAATAAGGCACCGCATCCTCTACGGGCGGCGCGATCTCGATGCTCTAACGTCGGTGCCAGAAAACCGCTGGAAAATCGGTCACGAGTGACTAATCGCCAAAGAATGGCTACTGTTCTTACTCCGTTCGCTCTCTCTCCGTCTCTCTTTCTCTCTCTCTCTGTCTCGCTTCGCAATCGCTCCTCGCGAAGGGAAAAATATGAATTAATCCACCCACTAGCAGTGCGACGCGAAAACGTCGAAATCTTTATTACTTCTCGTCGAGTTTAATTTTTATGCTCCAGCTTGTAGCGGCAATTTGGATATCCAATTTATTTCGACGGTTTCAGGATTCAATTACACCGAGCCGTATTTTATTCATTTTGTAATAGACGTCGCAGAATCGTTCCTCGTCTTCGACGAACGGAACGCGTGGTCCGTGGATGATCAATCGCCTCATGTAAACTAGTTTCACGCGATTTGTTCCGTGGGTATTTTTTTCCACGATTGACGCTCGTCGTTCGCGTTAAACGTACGGAAAGGCGTTTTATCACACGACGCGCGCGTTATAAAGAATACGGTGATAAAACGATTTGAGACGATCGTGTTGGATAATTCATATACGCGGGCGAATACTGAAAAGAGGAAATAGAATCGGGCACGAGGAAATAAACGAGCGACTAATTAATGAGCGTGTTCCGTTGACGCAAATGGAGAAGCTCTACCGGCAACGTCTAACAAAGCAATGATTTCAATCACGTTAGCGGGCGAATCGCAGCGAAAAAGCTTCGCAACGATCGTCTCGCCGTTCGAGCGAGCGCCGGCCTTCCGGCATCAAGAATCGTTTTTCAAGCAAAATCCGTGAGGATATCAAGGAAACACACTCCTGCTTATTTATCGTCCGCGGGAGAAAGAAAGGAGCTATTAATTCAAGTAGAAAAAAGAGAACGGAGGAGCCGGGACAATGTTGCTCGTGGCGAGCGATTGTAATTGATAGCGAGGGTTGAAAAATTTCATCGGCCAAGGGAAAAAGAGAAATGACGCTAAATAGCTATTATTATTAACCGGGCGGTCGTTACGATAGCCGGCACTCTCGAAATTACTCCGGTTTCCAGGAATGAGATGCAAATTCCAGTATTTATTTTTCTTGCCGATCTCCCCCTCGATTATACCCTACATTGTTGCTCGGGATCTTTTCCTCGAACCTCTTTTCAGCCAGAAATTCTGCCGTCGAGAAACATTGTGTGTATAATGTTCGTTCTCGAAAATGACCAACCGATTTCTTAAACCTCGCAAACGCGATATCGGAGACGCTTGGCGAAAATTGTCGTACATACAATCTTTCTACGGCAATACGTCCGTCATAAGGTTTGGCCAGGCGGTGAACGTAGCGTTTCGATTGGTAGCGGGCGAGCATCGATTAATCGGCTCCTCGAGCCGCGAACAACTGAACGGTATTCGTCCTGCCGGTTATCGGGCGGCGATCGCGAGCGTGGCAAGCCAGAAACAGTCTCGACACGGATCGACGTTCGTGGCGCGCGAACGCAATCATCATCGGATCTGATCGGCGAATTCCAGAGCGATCGCCGATTGCGGGATCTAGGCGCTTACGTGACTAATTAGCCGGGAATTCGAGCGAAATCGGCGTGCACGCTCCCGCTCGGCGGTGCGTTACGAAGTTGCGCGTCGATAAAAATCCCAACCGGGCCGACGGTTTATCGATTGCATTGTAGGATACGTACGACTGGCTCAAGAAAAGAGAGCGAGAGAGAGAGAGGGAGAGAGACAGAGAAAAAAGAAGAAACGAGGGAAAAGGCAAGCCGGCGCGGCGCGGAGAAGAAAGAGAGAGTGAACGCCACGCGTGACTCAAGGCGCGGGGTGAAACGACACGTTCTCTATCTGTACATCTACCATTCGTACAGATAAATCGGTTCCTCGCCTCGTGACAGCGTTCATTTATAAATCGGCCCCGCTTTTAACTCGTCCAGTCGAAAATCGCTTCCCGCCCGATTAATTGGTGTCTCTCATTGCCCCGGCGGCCGCCGCGCCGCAGAATTGAGTTACTATTTAACGCTTCGATCCCTCTCGGTAAACGTGCCGCTGCCAGTTCTATTTTCACGCTTTTAAACCGTCCTCTTTTTCTACCTCTAAACGAAATTTCATCTTTTCGAGGACGCACCGCGTATTAGAATTACGACGTGGTCATTGAGCGCGAGGCATCGGGCCCCGCGAGCCGTAAAGAATCCCCGGTCGCAAATAGTCGCGGCGAACGGAGGAACAAAAGTCAATAGACGGGAATGCACGCGCGTTGCGCTCCGGTAATTTTCCTACTCGAGGCGAAACCGGGAAGCAACGGCTCTCCCGTCACGTTCGTATGAATGGAAAAAACAAGGGCTGGTAGGGGGATTAATCGAGGAGAAACCGGATAGTCGACGCGCGGAAGAAATGCAATTAGAATAAGAGAGCAACGGGGAAACGTGCGTGGGAGAGAACAATGTGGGTAAAACGCGGAGGCACCGCGACACGCACCGGCCA
This sequence comes from Ceratina japonica, assembly GCA_019453355.1. Classification (NCBI taxonomy): domain Eukaryota; kingdom Metazoa; phylum Arthropoda; class Insecta; order Hymenoptera; family Apidae; genus Ceratina; species Ceratina japonica. Next base: position 305,556 of record SMSR01015674.1, on the reverse strand, counting down.
CGGGCGCGGGGCGCGGACGTTACGAACGAGGAACAGAGAGACAGAGAGAGAGAGAGAGAGAGATGAGGAGCGCGTGTGTAACATATATCGCGGTGACCGATAATAAGAGGCATGGCCGTCTGGCAATAAATAAAAAAAAAGGAGCATTTGTACCGTTTATCGGGTGTTTACGACGGTCTGGTGACTTACAGCGGCGCAGTGAATCGCGTGGGCCGCGTGAATCATTTGGCTCGGCCGATCTTCGAGTCTCATTCACTCGGACGACGCTTCTCCGGTCAGTGAACAAGTGGCGATGCGAGCCCGATCGACGGAATTTTGAAAATCACTGAACTGTTCGACTTCGAAGCGAGCAAAGATCAATCGAGAGCGCACGACTTATGACAATACTAGGAAATTTCCTATCGAAGTAGGAGTGGACGCAAGGATCGCATGGGCTCGTCATTTATCGCGATCCTGTCTACGCGTGTTTACTAGTACGTTTAGGTGCATGTAGAGGTTCGCCGGGAAGGAAAGATACCGTAACACAACATGTTACGTTAATCTTAATCAGCGAGACAAACAACGATCCAGGAAAAAATGTGCACGGGCGTAAAGTCCATTTATAACGCGGCTCGTGGCTCTGTTATCATTCCGGTAAATGAGCACCCGAAAAACAACTCGTGGGGCAAATTGTAGGAGCGCGTGAACTTCGGTCAGTCTGAACCGAAGGACTTTTTTCTTCGTCGACGTCGAAGTGGATCCCTTCGTTCCGACCTCGCGGAACACGTTCAGCGGAATAATTTACCTTATCATCGGTGATCTCTCGCCGTTCAAAAAACAATTCACCGTTCTCCGATACTAATAATAGCGTAATAACGCGGCCTGATTATTTATGACACTGTTACACAACCGGTGTGTAACAGTGAGAGGCGCGTTGCACGGCCGAGGCGCCGTGCCACCGCCGCATGGCATCTGGACACTCTTTCGAAGTCTGCTCTTCCGTCTCGAATTGTTCTGCCGTTCTCCCGAATTAATGTCACGGCCGATCGTTAACAGAACTGCCCGCGTACAGTGTGCACGGGATATTTGTATCCGGGACGCGTTTGACAACCGGCCAAAGATTCGGAGGTCTCGGCGATGTTCAAAATCTCCGAGGGAAACTTGAGACCCTCGTAAAATTCTCGCGAGCCTAATGGAACGAGTCCGAGTACGATTAGGATTCGGATACACTGTTTCCTCGACAAAAATACCGTTTCTAATTATATCTATCCATCTTTTTCTATCTAAGAGCGACGATAGACCGAGCGAGAAGATTCCGTCCTCGATCGTCGGATTCATTCGACCGTCATGGTCAACGATGACCATTTCAATGGCACGTGTTTGCGGTCGAGCTGCCAAGCGAATTTTGATCCAGTTTTAGCGAGTCGGAGTGGGTCATCAAAGCTCTCTACGATACGACAACAGCACGTGCGGACAATTAATGCGATTAGATAAAGATAATTAGAAAATGGACGTCCATTCTGCTCGGCTGTACTCTCTACGGTTTTCCTATTCGAAAGCGATTCGTTTGAGAAACGCACTCCTCGCTAATACGTATTTCTACAATCTCTCTTAGCATCGTTTACATTAATATGCAAATCAGAGAATGTAAACCCTTTGTGTTTGCTCTCGACTAATTTCATGGACACGTGTTTCGTGTTCATTCACGCTGATTGAAATCTCGACGTTTCAACGATTACCGAAAAGATTGTCTCTGTGCTTATACATACGTGTATAGTAGTTCTAATCGTGGAACGATTTATGGCAATTAGAAATTTACGACCATAGTAGAAAATACTAATTTCGTTGTTCTGTTGAATATGGATCGACGCGATTTGGTTTTCCGTTCGATCGCACGTGCGAAGGGCGGATTTCCAAGGGCTGGCGTGTCAACCTCGATAACTCATTGTTCAATAACGGGGGAATCCGATCGGGCGTGGGTGGCCGTCGGGCCGTTCTTTGAGGACGACTTCCGCCGCGTTCCACACGATCCGTCGACAGAAACGGACAGGTACAACCGGGGAAGGAAGAGTCCCGGTGGTCGCGTCCTGCGAAGCACAGGTGACCTGATTTGTATTCGCTGACGGAACGTCGGTCCGCTAACTCGATGAAAACCCACATCTTCCGTCCCCGAGACTCCCGTCGATCCCGTCGCTCACGCTTTGAATGCGAAAGCGGCCGAATTGTCTTAACGCGAACAAAGGAACGTATAAATTTTCCGTCGCAGTTCCCAGATCGTGTCGGTCGCCTTTTCGGCCGAAACTTCGAAGATAAGAGGACAACGCCGGCGTGTTCAGTCGTATCGTTTGTGAAAAAACGTCGCGACGACAGAATCGCGAAGTTCGAGTTGGGTAAATTGTTGGCATAATCGGATCCCCGAAGATTACTCGTCGCGATACTTTGCATTAGACCGTGTCAAAGTTAAATCGTATTACTTCCAGTTTTTCGAACGTCTCTCTGTTTAAAAAATATTAGTCCCTTCGTGACGTCGCCGTTAAGCGCATTACAACGAAAAATAAAAAAGAAAACGGAATAAGAATTCTCGTCCGTGCCCTCTTTCCCAAATACGCAGGCCTCGAAACGTAGTCTCGCGAATGTAATCCGGTGCGATAAAACACGTCGCGTGTTTGTTTGCCCTGACGACGATGACGACGTGGATCCGCGAAGGTTTA
>SMSR01015674.1:283854-295942 GCA_019453355.1 Ceratina japonica | reverse complement strand
GTTCCCTGGAAACGATATTCCAATTCTTTCGCATCGCGGTGGCAACGGAGAAGTATCCGTTCCGCCGCTGTAAAGCGTTTACTACGATCCGATTGAACGCTAAAGGACCTTCAACCCAGTTGGCCGTTCGGAAACGTTCATTAGCTCGGCCAGGCCACGCTCGTATATTTGATTCGGCGCGGAAGTGTTCCGCACGACGCGATGCAACGGAGGGACCGGGTCCTCTCCGGCGCGGAAGCGGCTAGTTTAACCGGGTAGGAAACTAGGCGCAGAATCATTTAATAACGACCAATTCCCTTTTACCGATTCAACCTTCGAATGCTCGACGCCTCTCCGTGCCCGGCGGCCGCGTTCATTTTCTTCTCCCCGACGCCGCCGCCGCCGCCGTCGTCGTCGCGGCACGACGTGGGCGTCGCAGAATCGCGGCTGCATCATCGAACGTACACGTAATCGCCTTTAATAGGCGCGAAGCTCATCGCGTTTTCCGTCGCGTTCTTGACCTAGACTCTCCGGGGCTCTAGACGTTTGAGAAACGGGAACGCGGGACAACCATACTACGTGCGACGCAATGCAACGCGACCGAACGGTTATCTTCTTTCCTCGTTTTCAATTCCGAACGCATGACACGGCCGGCGGTTATGTTAATGTTTCGCCGGTTGCGGCATCGGCTGGCGAGCCGCGTCGGCGTGTAGTAGCCGCGTCGTTAGACGTCCCAGGAAGCGTTAGGCTATTCTGGTAATGGAATACCAAGTATACGCGGCACGGTTCGCGAGCCGTGTAATCCGCGAATTCATCCGTCGAAGATGTGTGTTTGACGAGCAAAGAATCAGAAATGGAATATGCAAACCGACGATCGCTACGCCGTCATCCTTCCTGGTAACGGACATTCGCGCGACCGTAGGACCAATAACAATTCCGACGATCTCTGCCACGCTTCCTCTTAAGCAATGCATATTTATCGTTTTATGAGAAGCGTATTTTTAAGTACGCGTCAATGTTTTTTACTAGACGATAATCGGGACGAATCGCGACGTCAGTTGTTATTTTTGGTACGAGATTTTATTGGATAAAAGATGCGTTTCGGGAATTCTGAACCCGAGAACGTTTTCGTGAAACGCGAAGGCAATTCCGCGCCTTCGTACTTCGAACGAAAAACAGTGTTTCGCAGAAGCCTAACCGGGATGATCGATTACTTTTGAGGAAACGACGTTCGGAGGCGTCGCGACGACGCGACGCGGTGCGTATTGGCCGACGAAATCGGGAAGGCGCGTAGAAATCGTAAAACGGGAAACTGAATCAATATTTACCGTTGCGGAATTNGACGTGGGCGTCGCAGAATCGCGGCTGCATCATCGAACGTACACGTAATCGCCTTTAATAGGCGCGAAGCTCATCGCGTTTTCCGTCGCGTTCTTGACCTAGACTCTCCGGGGCTCTAGACGTTTGAGAAACGGGAACGCGGGACAACCATACTACGTGCGACGCAATGCAACGCGACCGAACGGTTATCTTCTTTCCTCGTTTTCAATTCCGAACGCATGACACGGCCGGCGGTTATGTTAATGTTTCGCCGGTTGCGGCATCGGCTGGCGAGCCGCGTCGGCGTGTAGTAGCCGCGTCGTTAGACGTCCCAGGAAGCGTTAGGCTATTCTGGTAATGGAATACCAAGTATACGCGGCACGGTTCGCGAGCCGTGTAATCCGCGAATTCATCCGTCGAAGATGTGTGTTTGACGAGCAAAGAATCAGAAATGGAATATGCAAACCGACGATCGCTACGCCGTCATCCTTCCTGGTAACGGACATTCGCGCGACCGTAGGACCAATAACAATTCCGACGATCTCTGCCACGCTTCCTCTTAAGCAATGCATATTTATCGTTTTATGAGAAGCGTATTTTTAAGTACGCGTCAATGTTTTTTACTAGACGATAATCGGGACGAATCGCGACGTCAGTTGTTATTTTTGGTACGAGATTTTATTGGATAAAAGATGCGTTTCGGGAATTCTGAACCCGAGAACGTTTTCGTGAAACGCGAAGGCAATTCCGCGCCTTCGTACTTCGAACGAAAAACAGTGTTTCGCAGAAGCCTAACCGGGATGATCGATTACTTTTGAGGAAACGACGTTCGGAGGCGTCGCGACGACGCGACGCGGTGCGTATTGGCCGACGAAATCGGGAAGGCGCGTAGAAATCGTAAAACGGGAAACTGAATCAATATTTACCGTTGCGGAATTTCGTGGTCATCGACTGTTTTCCCGGAGTCCGCGTGGTTCTTTTTTTACCCTCCGCCCCCGAAACACGGCGCGTTACGTTCATTTGACATTTCGCGTTCTGCTGACACGTTATATTGCGCAAACAGTCACTACCGGGCACCGTACCAAGTCGCATGACTAAAGCCCCTCGCGAGTCAATGGATTCGGCCAAAAATATACGCGTTCCTTCCAGATCATAGCCGCCTTTTACTTATAGATGTAGGGATACACGGATTAATGCATTTAACAATTAAATTTAATAAAGACTCAGTGTGTTATGATGATATATTTAATAATAGGATGATAAATTTAATAAAGACTTATTACGTTATGATTGTATACGCGATTCTCCTAGTAGGATAAGATTTTATTCCAAAGATTATTTAGACCATTGATATAACATCGTTGCTAATAAAAAATAAATACTCTTAATATTAATCAGATATATTTTATTCCAGAGATTATTTAGAGCATCGATATAACATTATTGCTAATAAAAAGTAAATACTCTTAATATTAATCAGATATATTTTATTCCAGAGATTATTTAGAGCATCGATATAACATTATTGCTAATAAAAAATAAATACTCTTAATATTAATCAGATATATTTTATTCCAGAGATTATTTAGACCATTGATATAACATCGTTGCCAATAAAAAATAAATATTCTTAATATTAATCAGATATTATAAATGGGATGTTTCACCCCAGGTACAATTTGAAGATTAAGCACATATTTATCAACCGTTCGAAACGCAATGAAAATTCTGATCACCGAACGTCAATGCATATAAGGCTGAAGCTTTGAATATTTAGTTTTAGTATGAAATGCCGTTCTACGAATGCATGTAAGAAGGAAAACTATTGTTCGTGGAAAAGGATGTTAAGATGTAAAATTCGTTACGGTTCTGCGATGCGCAGGTGACCAGATTACACAGAATTGCCCGAGCAGCGGGGGAAAAAAGGTGCGAACCCGGTTTGCACGTCGCGGCGCATCGCCGATCGGCATACCGGTCAGATAAGCTTCCGCGAACAACGAGAGTACGTCGCCGGTTTACCTGTTTACCCTCACTTATCCCTGATCCGATCTGTAAACATTTATCTATCTAATCGGGAAGCTTTTCGCAGAATCGAATAACCAGTAAACTTACAATAGTCTCAAAAAACAGTTCCAAGCGTTTCGAATTGCGAACGTTTCCAAGTATTCGCAAATTATAACGACTTCTCGAAACGTAAAACGTTGAAGATAAGTACGTGTCGTTTCTGGACGAGAACTCGACTTTCCAGCGTATCGAAAGTAAGGAATTTTTCTTTCGCGTGCCAGACTTTGGCCGACGTTTCTGTCACACGTGTCGTATGTATGTGTACGCATACCAGAAGGGCCTTACCGCGACGCGACGTTTAAGACAATTAAACGGTTAAACTCGTTGTCACGCTCGACAACACGTGATAAGATGAGCTCGTGGCGGGAAGCCTCTATGAGAGAAAATAGCCCGAACACGTGGACAATCATTCGTTGCCCGCGAATCGACTGAAGTACGCCTCCGAATTTATCTTATACGCCTGAGATACAATGATACCTTTCATCTATTCAGAAACGAGAAACCGATGAATAAATAATAAATAATGAATTTGACAAACAATATACGTGTATTGTTCATCAAAATTTAACTGAGTCATTATTTAACTAAAACCTACTCATACGCTAAATTTCAGGTTTTTCTAATCGTTAAGTCGTTTTGGTGTAGAACTACCTTAAATAATTCGTGATCGTGACACGGATGAATCAATGACTCGGCGGAGGCCGAGAATAGGAATTCGCGGAGACGCGTGCGTGACGAGCGTAGGAGGCGGTGTCACGGGACACTTATAGAATCCGAATAGATTCCGGCGCTAAATATCGCCTAGCCGGAAATAGTCGGACCAGTGAATTCGCGGTAAACGCGTTCCACTCGAAATTGGAACGATCGGAGACCGCTGGCTTCGTAAAACTCGTGAAAGATCGCGAGGGGTTACTCGACGGTTCCGCGCGCGGATTCGGTGCAACGGTTTTAGTACTGATTCGTCATTTCGTTTCCCGCTACCGCGATCGTAAAACGTTCGAACGTGTCCGTCTCTCACCGCTGTTTACGACGCTTCCAAAGGTCGACAAACGAGCAAACTAAACGCGACGCGTTACGATTTGCATTCCTCAATTAACCGTCGATCGCTGAGCAAACCCGGAAGAACCCGATTTTTATGAAACAATTATTAGTCAGCGTTTTCGCGGCGCGGTTTGTTTTTCCAACCGAGAAGTCTCGTCGACCGTGTCTACAAGCCGAGGCCGACGTGAGTCGAAGTTCGACCGACTAATTCTTTTCCTGTGGCCCGACGGATTCGCGTATACCTCCACGCGATCGACGGGAACTCGCGCACTTTTTTTCCACCGCGGGAAACAGCGACGGAGTTCAGTTCGCGACGCAGAAAAAGCGTCGACGGTGGAAGTTTTACGGCGTAGCGGTGGCGGCGCGTTCGTATAAACAGTGTCGATCAGCAGGAATTTTTCGTTTTCCCCGGGCCGATTTTACGACGCCTTTCGTCTCGACCGGTCTTTTTCTTCGGCCGCCCCGCGAGACCAATGCCCGCGGTTCTACAAGTTCTAGACGAGCGACGAGTTTATTTTTCCTCAACACGCGATTTACGTCCCGCTTCGGTCGCGAATAAAATTTCTTCTCTCACCTCCGCGGCGAAATTCCCGCGGAAAAAGTGAGCCGCGCGAAAAACTTTTACTGCACCCCTAATAAAGATAAACAATGTTTTCCGCGCGCGATCGAAACGCGAAAAGAGAAAATATCAGAATGATTAAAGAGTCGGTTACGCTTTGGGCCTGAACGTCGCGGCGGCATTTGACGTTATTACGTTAATTGGTATTAAACAAAGAAGTTAGAGGCAAATACGTATCGCGTGCGGCGTTTCCACGCATTTTCACGGCTACCCGAAGTTGTCGTGCATTGCACGTGTCATCGGCTCGTGGGAAGATCCGTAAGAAATCACGATCGTCCTCTATGAAATTATACCAGTCTTTATCGGGTCTAACCCCGGATCTCACGGTGAGCCCGTTCATTCATTGGGTCCGCGTCGGAATTCGATCGACGCGCAGTATGTCCGGTGTTCGAGAGAGCGAAAAAGAATCGCTAGGGGAAGGTTAACGGTGCCGCGTTATGTTTAACCAAGCAACGGCGTGCGGGTTCGCGGAACGCCGGGATAAAGCGTGCACGATTCCACGAACGGTCGCTCGTAGGAAAATCAAATATTGGCCGTCGATAATCAGCGCCGATTCTATTCCGACGTACACGTGTCCGCGACAGGAGGTACGAGCCGATAGAAAATACTCTTGCGACTCAGAGATCGAGAGATTCACAATAAAATAATATTCCGTGCCGGTTCCGTTAACCGATCGGCGAGACCGTGTACCGATTCCACGGTCGACTTTTGACCAACGGAAACCGGGCCGCCGGGAATTCGGACTATCGACCAGTCGACCAAACTCGGTTTGCCCCCGTTGTTTTGTAGTTGTCATTGTCATTTCCATCGGCCGCGACACTTCACCACTCCGTTGGACGATAGCGCGCGTGCACGCCGCGTGCTCGTGACTCCTTTCTGCGTGACACGACGACGCGCTCTTTTTGCGCGTCGGATAATTCGCGGCCGAACTGCGATTTGCATCGGCTCGCTTCCGTACTTTTCCAAATTGACGAAAAAAATCGATCGGAGGAATCGGGAGACTCTCGCACTCCCATTGTCGTTCTAGATAACGAGCCCGCCGAATGGTATCGTCGGTTTTCCAGTGTTAACCGGTATCGAGCGACGCGGCGGCGTTTCTCAGAGATCGAACCGGCGTCGTCGGCGAAAATATCGTGCAGAAGCGAAACGATTGCGGCCGGTCTCAAGGTAACCCTCTTCTACTTTCGTGACGGTGTCGGTTTTCTAAACGCAAACGAGGGAACAGGTGCACGGACACGTGTAACCGGTGTACACGCGCGGCCAGATTAAGCGTTTTCCCGATGCGCCACGTAGAGAAGTTAGTTATTAGATACCGCGACGGTTTACTACGACCGCGTATCATGTGCTAACAATGACATGCGTTTATATATATATTCGCGCAATTACGGTTTATCTCGCGCGTGTTCATCCCGTATATTGCGTCTCTACGCATCGCCGTCCTTCTGATAAAAACTGTTTTCTTCTCTCTTTCCCCCCTCCGTTCGTCGTGTCGTCCCTTTTCTCTCGGAGAGTCACGCAATACCTCGTGCAAAACGGATGCCCAAAGAATTACAGACGCCGAGAACCGATTTCTTTGATTCCAAAGTTGATCGCTATTTCTTGTCGATCTTCGAACCGTTTCGAGTCACTAGACTTTGAATTTGTTAAAATTTCTGAGGCCGATCGTTTGAATCGTAATTAGGTCTGTGTTTCCAAAGTTGATTGCTATTTTTTGTCGATCTTCGAACCATTTCGAGTCACTAGACTTTGAATTTGTTAAAATTTCTGAGGCCGATCGTTTGAATCGTAATTAGGTCTGTGTTTCCAAAGTTGATCGCTATTTTTTGTCGATCTTCGAACCGTTTCGAGTCGCTAGACTTTGAATTTGTTAGAATTTCTGAGGCCGATCGTTTGAATCGTAATTAGGTCTGTTTGAAAGGACGTCGAAAGAATGAATCGAGGCAACGATGCGGTGAGGCATTGGTCACGAGGTTACAACACCGTCTCGGTGAACGAGTATCGCCGTTTGAAACGTACCAGCTCTATTCTTGTATACAAACAATTCTTACATAAGTTGTTTGTAGAAAAAGAAAAAAGGTATTCCGGTGTTTACTAGATCATCGCCGGTGTAAGGCACGTGCAGGAAGAATTGCACGACGCGAAGGACGCGCACGCGATCCACTGTTCAATTCGTCCTTCTGTCTTTCATGGCTGTTACAAAGCGAAGACGTGTGTGGTTTCATCTGGGAAAAATCATGGCCTTCGCGTACGGTACTCCTCGGTTCATAAACAGTACTCTATTCATTCTTTTATTGAAAACAGTCGTACGAACGCAATCAAGAGAACGCTTGCAAATGCAGCGGCGAAGGAACAGGTGAGCTCGGGAACGCGATCTGACATTATTTAACCCCTTGGCTACATTTGACGTCTGAGACACGTCATTCACTTGCGTTTGTTATAAGCATATTAATTTATTTTTGTTTTGCAATTCTAATTACTTGAAGACATCTTAATGCTACATATGTCACCAATATTTTAGAAATAAATAAATTCTTACGTAAAATGTACTGCTTTTACATACAACTCCAAGCAACCAAAAATTATATCCGTTCCACATGCAAATATTTTCTCAAATAAATCCGTACCCAAAGGGTTAATCAGCGAGCGTCGTGACACCTTGGTGGTTCCTGAGGACAAGAAGGACATCGTTCGCCGATAATGGGACCGTTGTATTTATCGCGAGAAAACGCGCGCAACGTTGGTATTACTATTAGCGCCTGCGCTTCCATTTACGTCGTATGGAATTAAGATAAAGCGATAAGTAAATAAGCTGAGGCGAGAAAATAATTGTAAACTCCATTCATAATCGCGATTCGGTAGCCTTCGGCGGTGTTGTAAATTATCCCGGCGTACAAACAACAATAAACGGGCGAGCGGGGAAAAAACAATCGATGAGCGCGGAAACGAATCGCCCGGCGGAGGGAAACGATTCGCAATCGGTTCGGCGCGGATAAAATGTAACACAGTTCGCCAATCTTGAACGTGTTCGCTTTCGGCGCACGCGATGCGTCGTTTACGCAATTTATCGTAACGTTACAAACGCGGAGGTCAGGATCTCCGCGGCTGGTATCGCGTGCACGCGACTAACGACGCGGTAAATCCTCTCGTCCTTCCTTTTAATCGTTCTTCGAAAACACGCTCGCGCCCCTGGAACGGAATACGAGCGACGATTTCCGCGCCGACGTTCGCTCTCCGCGCGTTCATTTTTCGAATACGTAAAATTAGAGGAAAATTGAATTCCGCGATCTCTTCGTTGGTGAACGCGAAAGACGGTAAAAAGATTTGTCGTAAAGATTCCGTCGAAACAAATAGGATCAGCAGCTATCCTGAGGCCGTGCGTCACCGAGCGCGGCTGACGCAGCGTCGCGAGCGTTAATTTCCGCGACGGAATGCGCGTTTATTGGTACAGTTTCTGAAAATCTGGCGTGCACACGGCCGCGGCGAGCGGCTCGTTAAGCGCGATATCGATGCCGGCGGTGACCTAGAGGCTGGTTTCGCGAGAGCGGAATGTGAATCAGTCGCGTTCGCGGCTCCCACGGACGACGCGCGCTGCCGCGGTTTGCTCGCTCGTACATTATAGGAGCGCATGTACGCGAGTAAACGCGAGCGACCGCGCACCTGTCCCGAAGTAAATATAAGTATGTTGTTCACAATGGTGATAAAAACGTCTATTAATAGCGGAGTTGCAAAGCAACAATGAGTCGAGTTTCGCGGTCGGATAGATTGCGAGAGGAGAGTACGCGCCGCGCGCGCGACCCGGTAATTAATGGCGACCGTTTAGCGGCGATTATCATCGCCGTGACATCTTTACTCGGCGATTCTGCTGCGCGGGAAACCGAGCATCGGTATCGGGGTCACGTGTCTGGCTGTAGAAATCGTAGAAAAAATATGAATTATCCTTTGAAATCGTCCGAATCTAAATCTCTTAGAATTGAAAGGACTGACTGTCCTTTCCACGAATTACGAGTCGAGTTCTCGTACTTTCGATACGTTCTCTAATTATCAAATACCTTACATACGTTTCCATTCTGTTTGAAAGGAATTCCATTTGGAGACAAAGCAAGTGTATAATTAGAGCGAACGATAGCTACGCTGATCCCCGATATGGACAGTTAATGGATTAATTCAGTTTTTATCGACGGTCTCTGGGCAAAGTCCATCTAGAGCTAGTCTGAACGCTAATGGGATCCGTGAAACGGCATCTGTTCCCGATCTGGTAGCGGAGTTATTTAACGCGGAGGTAAACAATAAACAAAAGTCACGATGAATCAGCGCGTAGGCACGCTGAATCGAGCCAGTGCGCTAAGGATGCGCTATTATTAGCCGCGGCGAGGCAATTACAGCCACGCCGGTAACGATTAACCGACCGCTTTTAAATCGGTTAGTTATTTCTGCCGATGTGTCATCGCGAATCGAGGAGGACGAGACCGTTTCCAGTGGAAACCAGGCTGCGAACGATCATTGCTCAATCAAATCGTCAAGCGTCCACGAAGAACGAGTCAAGCGCTCGTTCGTCGTATTCGTCCGCGCGAGTACTCTCGAAATTCGAAAGATTTTCATCCCCCCGTAGAAAATCCTCTACGTAACATAGAACAGAATTTTGTAGTTTCGATCGGAAGCCGACGGTTCAATTAACGAGAGCAGTAACCGAGCGACGAAGAAACGGGGCTCGTACGCTGTTTGCAGCTTTATAAATAAAGCGAACGAGCGTGCGAGTGACCGCTAAAACGGCGCCGAGGAAGCATAAACATGCGCGGCATCGCGGCGTCGCGCGTTTTCCCCGGCTTCCTCGAAACCGGCGTGAATGGGAGCCAGCAGCGCGAGCCTCTAAGCTTCAACGGGAGAACCTCGATTCACACACTCGGCCCCGTCGCTCGCTCGGTCGGCGCGAGCGGCGTGCGAATAGCGGCACGTTCGCGATTAGAACGCATCGCGCCTACGGTTCTCGTTCGCGTAAACAGGAAACCCGCTATCGCCGCCAACCAGAGATCCACCATTGTCTTTCCCCGATGTGCGAAATCGTTCGCGGGGATTCCCGCCGCTCGAGGATACGCGGACGAGGTTCGACGAACCGTTCGAAAACAAACCTCGACGCCTTTGTCCCTCGAAACCAACCAATTTCTGATCGTGTATTCTTATTTAGAAAAAGAAATTTTACTGTGTCGCTCGTTCCGATACGTAGTTTACTTTCACGCTTTATAGACAACATAAAATTTTAATAGCTAGCATAAATATTATTTGTGCCGATGTATAAGAAAAAGGATTCGCGATCCGGGAGAAATGCGATGACGACGGGACGTCGTCCTGTACTTTCCACCACGCGTTTGTCAGATTTCTACTCTCACGGACGATTTTCTGAAACGCGACGCGCCGGATTAATGTATCGTTAACGCGTTGGCACGGCCTCGGCGTTACAATTAACTTCGCAATCCTGCAACGCGAACAAAAGAAGACTCGCGGACCTATTACATCGATGAAACATTCGCGTTATTAGATTATAGATTCTCAGAGTGCGACGATAAAAGAGCGCAAAGTCGTCCAAATAATTCGAGTCTTCTTCTCACGTAATTCATTTGTAATTATATTTAGAACCTGTAAAGCATCTTAACTGTGTTTTACTGCGCAGAAACGGGGAGGAATAAGACGTTGAACCGTTCCAAGAAAGTTCGGCGGCACTTTCTTTTCTGTTAATCCCGAATTAATTCGCCGCGTACACGAGTACAATGAAAGATCGTCACTTTCCACGAAGCGGGATCGCGTTCACATCGCCTTCGACGTTCACGCGCGTTGTCTGGGAACGTGTGAACGTCGCCGGGCGGCTAATCACACGCGCGGCGGCGTCGCTCCAGAAAACAGGCCGAGCCGAACAAAGAGAAGATCACGGTGAAGTTTGCACGGCGCGGCGTGCGCTCCGGTTCGCGGGGACCGTGTTCGATCCGACGACGACGACGACGACGACGACCACCCGGGTCAAGGTGAGCGGAACATAAACAGAGCGGCGTGTGCGCGCGTTCGGCGACGAACGAGGAGGGCACGGCGCGGCGAACGGACTTCCGCAACACTTCGTGAGAAGTCATCGAGGAGAGGGAGACCGTAGGACCGACCGGCCACGCGATTTCTCAGGAACCGAGCTTCCGTTCCGTTCCCGTCCCGTCCAAGTTCCGTTTCGTTACGTTCCGACGCTGATCGCGTTACGCGATGCAAAATATGTACGTATCGCGGATGTAACGCGCCTATTGAAATTATCTCTATCCTGATTCCATTTCGTCCTGTTTCCGATTCACCTATCTCTGGCCGACTCGTTTTACAAGAACAGGATAATACGTCGGTTCGACACTGTCAACTTTTACATAAGACGAGGACGTTATGTAAATGTGCAAAGTGTCCTACAATGATGCAACGATCGAATAAAACGACATAATATTTGTCGAGTATTCTGAACTATAAAATTTCTCTGAAAGGTCGTGTGTACACCTTTGTTTCAGGTTTTGAAATGTTAACTCGATTTAGATCGTTCGTTCCCGTTGACACGGATTTCGGATACGGTACCGTTGGCCGCGATCTCGTTGATCGCTCGCCGGCTCGAGCTTCCAGGGGAAGAGCGTAAATTCCTTTAATCGACGGGCCAGACCGGAAATCCAACGGTATCACAGCCGGCATTTAGCGTTCTTAAACTACCGTTAATGTTTGTTACACGGAGTATGACATTTCGCGGGTCTACTTTCATTCCTGACGCAACACGTGTACGGAATTTCACATCAGGTTCCCCGCCACCACTCCGCGGCAACTGTATTATGTAAATACGGTTAGCCGTTTATCAAAATGTTTCCATTCATTAGCTACTGATTTATGGAAAATATCGTCGACGATGATTCCCTTCGATTTTATTATTTAGTCGTCGGCGGTGGATTCAACGGACTCCCTCTCGTCTCGACGGCGATTATGTAACGAGCGACGAAACGATCGAAGCCCGGCATTCGTTTTGTCGAAGACTATGCACGGTGCGACAGTTTTCGGGCGAGCGCG